>OX387240.1:93277285-93325239 GCA_947561735.1 Cenchrus americanus | reverse complement strand
GAAGGTTAGTGTTCGTGGTTAGGGGGCTCTCACCGGGCTCGGCCCAGGGGGAGGGCGGCCATGGCGGTCGCAAGGGCAGCGAGGCCCGCGGCGGAGGCGCCGCCGACCAAGCTTAGGAGGCTGGCGGTTTGGGCTATGGTCTGGCGTGGGCAAGGACGACCGGTGAGAGACGACGAAGATCCTTGGATAGACGACGTCGGAGGTAGGAGGCGGGGGGCGGGGGCGGCGTCGGGAGGAAGAAGGTGGGGAAGGAATGGGGCGGATGGACGATGGGGCGTGGAGGGGGGTTCAAACTGGGGCGTCCATCTCGGATCGGACAATGCAAAATTCGTATGAGGAAATGAGGATGCCCTCTATATCACATGGGTGACATATAGACACTACCAAACTTTTATTTCAAACTTAGCTTAACACAACGCTAAGAACAACATCAGATCATGTTTGCACTTGCTAGAACCTATTGTTACCGATGCCATCACGCAACCAAGCAAGAAACAGAGCTGGAGGACCTAGAGGCTATATAGAGCCGCCGAGCACAGCGGCGGCACCGGACGCCACTAGATGGCGCACTCCTCGGCGCGGGCGCCGCCGACGGGGCTGCGCCACTCGAGGGCGGCGACGTGCTCGTCGTGCATCGCCGCGAGGTCCGGGTGCCCGTACCTCGCCGCGGCGACGGCGTAGCACCCGAGCGCGTAGACGAAGGCGAGGAACACGAGGCCGAACAGCTGCAGGTTGGCCAGCTGCTCGGCGCGCTCCTCGGCGGCGCGGCTGCGGCAGTCCACGCCGTCCGCGGCGTCCGGGCCACACCCGGCCGGGAGCATGGGCCCGTACAGACTCATTGCCGTCTGGTAGAACCAGAGCCCCTGCAGCGCGATGAGCAAGCCGCCGGCGAGGTCGGCGGGGAAGCTCGCGGGCAGGAGCGCGCCGAGGACGGTGGCGAGGATGCAGAGGCCGATGAGGATGACGAGGAGGTGGTGGTAGTAGCCCTCCAGCCCCGTGTGGGCGGCGGAGTGGTAGGAGAAGAGCAGGAACTCCGATGTGAACGCCGCCGCCGCCACCAGGCACAGCTCGCCGTCGGTCAGTGGTAGGTACCTGCGGTGGTCGTCGCCATTGCGGAGAGCTTATGATGGTATTGAGGAAAATCTCTTGTTATTACGCAACGAATCAACCACTACCAAATTAGTGCCTCAGTTCAATTTTTTGGTGGCGCGAGGCTCACAACAAAATTTACCAATGTCGGGCTATCTGGAGAATGACATTCTTGTGGGAGACCGGAGACGGGAGACAGACCTGGTCTTCTGGGAGACGAGGGCGAGCGCGCCGAAGAGGAAGAACATGAGGAGCATGCCGCCGTGCTCGAAGTAGATGAGGCTGGCCGGCTTAACCCCGCCGCCGCCGCCGCGGCCGGCGAAGATGCCACCGCCGAGCTCCAAGCACATGTCGAGGAACGCGCCGCCCGCCACGACGTAGAGCTCCAGGAGCCGGGGCCCCTTGGGGAGTGGGCTCCACGCGCGGACGCGGAACGCCGGCGGGTCGGCGGCGAAGCGCGCACGGCGGACCACACCCGCCACAGGCCCACCGCCAGGAACAGCGTCCCCGGCAGCACGTGGCCGCTGAACGACCCCATCCCGGCCGGCACGCGCGCTCGCGGCTGCCGGAGCGCGGGAGAGCCGAGCCGCGCGGGGCAAAGAATCGATCGGGCGGAGGCAATGTGCTGCCCCCGTCGGCCTTCGGCGCCCGTCGCCTGAAGAGAGCAGGTTGGTGGATAGATCTCGGCGAGGGAAGCTTGCTTTTTTACTTGCTTGGTGATTGGTGACAGGAAAGCAAAAGCTTCCGTTAGGTACTGGGTCCAAGCATGCATAGTATCTTCTTCCTCGTAGAGGTAATCAGCAAGCAACAACACGTTCTCTTTATCCTCTTTAATGTGTTTTTGAAAATATATCCTCTTTTATGTTGGCAAGCACAAAGGTCTCAGTCTCGCTGTTAAAAAAACCCGGCTGTTGACAGTGAGCTGGGGCGTCGGTCGTGACTTCTTGCTCACGCTGGTGCTCGATATCGGTTTAGTAAGTGAGTTGAAATTTTTGTTCTCTTTCAAAATTTATTATGAGTATTAAACGAAGATTAGTCATAAAAACAACTATACACGAATGGACCGAAAATTACGAGACGAATCCATTAAATTTAATTAATCTGTCATTAGAAATTGATTATTTTCCATTAAATTTAATTAATCTGTCATTAGAAATTGGTTATTGTAGCATGACGTTATCTAATCATGACAAAATTAAACTCGTTAGACTCGTTGTGAAAATTAAGATAGGTGTCCGAGATCGATGTTCGTGAAATATTACCTGAACTACTAGGATATAGCCCGTGCGTTGCTACGGACGTACAAAATTTGAACGAAACAATTGCTATTCATAAAAAGTAAATCTTGTGAAACAATATATGATGAATTTTGGTCTGACTCGACGTTCGATTTACGAAAAAGAGTGTAGATTAAATCGCTGGTCTGATTGTCCAACAAAACAAATTCACTAACTAATGGAGCATGGTTTTTGATGAATTTTCAAAAAGAATCACTATATTCGAAACTGAAATGAGAACAATGAAGGTTAAAGATTTAGGAACTAAGAAATTGTTTGTGAATATTAGGAGCTCACACATAAATTTTCCAAGACTCAGCAAATACTCCTCCATGAATAGAAAAAACGTCGAGGCTATATCTACATAAATATAAGGAATGTATGGAATCGCAAGTGAAGATATTTATGGGGTGTGTTGTGCAAGATTGCCAAGACACATATTTTTGGGTCGAATTACTTTATTTCTAAGGGTTGTTTTGCATACGAGTTGAGATCAATTACAAATGTATTTGTGTATACCATTGCGTGTCTATTCAAAAATTAATCATGGAAACATAAGTATATTTAGTATTTAAATTTTGTAACAAATTAAGCACCGTTGATATCTGCTGTGGGTTTACCTGGTTAGACCGAAACAACGTCTGCTCATTTATAAAAAAGCACCCAGCGGCCAGCATCTTCCGCAACTCCCATTCTCGTTTCTTCCGCCAACCACCTCCGGCGCCAAGCGCCCCCGCGACTCCTCCGGCGGCCCCACGCCGGGCAGACCAGTGGCAGCAGGCCTAGCACCGCAAAGCCAAGCCGGCCACCGCAGCCGCCTAAGCCGCGCCGCGCGCCGACCCGCCGCCGCACCGAGCCGTACCCGAGCCCCGGCGGCGGGGCGGCCGCGCGGCCCGCGCGCCGCTCCTCGCACGTGCGCGACGAGCTCCGCAACTTCCGCGCCCGCCTCACCCGGCTTTGCGTCGACCACTCCTCCTCCCCACGCGTGGCGCCCGCGGGCTCCCGGACCGTCTTCCTCCTCCTCGCCGCGCCGCGCCCCGCCGCCACACTCCTCCTCTCCGTCTCCCGGCGACAGAGACGCAGCCGCCGCCCCTACGACGGCAGTCCGGCCCCCCTCACCCTCGCCGCCACGCTCGCCTATGTCTCCCTCCGCGCGCTCCTCCGCCGCGCGGCGCCTCGCGCCACCTCCTCTACCTCGACCGCCCTCCGCCGCGACTCCGAGGACGTGCAGCCGGCACGCCACGCAGCCTCGCCCGGTCCTTCCGCGTCCTCTCCCCGCTTCGTGCTCCCCCCGCGCGCTCGCCGAGGCCGCCTTCAAGGCCCACCGGTACCACACCGCCGCGCCGGCCCCCGTGGTGGGCCGCCGCGGCGTGCGCGCTCGAGGTCGCCCTCCTAGGTGTACCGCGTCACGCTCTTCTTCATGGTGTGCGTCCTCTTCCGCGTCATCTCGCTACTCCGCATCCTCCGAGCCTTCCTCTTGCCTGGCACTCTCCGCGTCGATTCGTGCTCGAGGCTGCTGGATCCGCTCTCCGTGCCACCGGACACCGCAGCCTCCCGCCCGCCGTCGTCACCTCTATGACCCGCACCGCCACCACATCTTCCAGGGGCCGCAGCCGCAGCAAGACGATGGTAGGTCCGTTGTCGTTCTCCGACCCCGCTCTGGCCCCGGCGCTTCTTCCCCCTCCGCCCTCTCTGGCCGCCCCTTTCCTGCTTCCTCGATTCGTTTTGCCTTGATTCAATTCGTCTACATCTCAATTGCAGTGATGCGGAGGAGCAGGGGCCTCCCTCCCGGCGGTGGCGCGCGGAGAGCTGTGGACTAGGTGGCAACTCCTTTTCCTCCATGGCGGCCGGAGGAGCACAAAGCCGGCGCGGGTCAGCTCTCCGGCTCCCTCTGCCTCTCTCTGGTCTCTCTAGATCCCGACAACATGAGTCGCAGGAGGATCCAGAGCTTCTCTAGGTGGACGGTGACGACGAGCGGAGCTGCTGCGTCGGCTGAGCGACCATAAGCTGCGGACAACCAGACGGCAGAGCTCCATGCGGCGCGAGCGGCGAGGGGAGGGGGAGGCCTAACCTCCAGGTGGCGTCGGGAGGTGGGGATGGTGCGGGTCCACATGTCGGCGCGGTGGTTTCAGCGGGTAATGGGAGGGGGGGCAGAACCACGGGGTGGAGCGTTGCCCTTACGTGCTTTTAGGGTAGAGAGACAAAGCCCGCACGGGTAGCGATTTAAGTCTGCAAAGGGAGCGGATCGGAGCACACCTAAACGATCCCCACTGCTCCGTTCGCACAAAAGACGAATCGCGGGTCGATCCGCCCCTTGATGTCGCCTCGTGAGGATGAACCTCGGGGCTTCGCGGGTCGAACCTCCCCCCGCAGAGCACGCTGGGGTTGCGTCGCACGTAAGCGCTTGTTTGGTAATTAGTGGAATGAAGGGGAATGAAGGGTATTGAGGTGGAGGAATTTCCATTATAATTCAAAATTTCTCAAAATCCCCTTCAATACTCTTCCATCCACTTGAATCCATTTCCCAAACAAGCCCTAAGGTATTTAATAAAAGAAGTTACACGATTGGTTACTTTTGCTCCTCGTGCTTGCATCAGTATGCTGTAAGTTATTTAATAAAAGAAGTTACACGATTCGCTGCTTGTCTTAATTGCTCCTTGGATTTTTTTTACGACATGCTCCTTTGCTTGTTGCTCCACTGCCGTTTTTTTCTTTTGCTCCACTGCCGATTTATGAGAGCTGCAACAAAGGAAAAGGTGTGTAAATTCAGAGTGGAATAGAAGCAGAAAGAGTTTACAAAAGATATTTTTGTTTGCTGAAAAGAAGGAAAACAAGATTGACCAATAAGAAAACCTCTTCTGAGGTTTGCTCAAATGAAGTTGACATGTCAAATTCTTTTACCACGAACTTGTTTTATCTGCAAATTTCATAAAACTGTATTATATGAAACTATACTGACATACTATCTATAGTTGATTCCATAATTAAGTTCACAAGAAAGTTGTATTACAACGGTGACATTTGACGATTCAAATGCACTCAACAAAATTGTAAAGCAGTAGTGGGCGGGGCAACACGGTTTCAGAATTATGCAGCTTCCACTAACGCAACTGAAATCGAACAGGCTGCTACTTCAACAGTTGACTAACTTCATAGGGAGAGATGCTACTTCAACACTTGCCTAACTTCATAGGGAGAGGTGCTACTTCAGCACGGTTTTGCTTTCACTGCATCATCACTGCCATTGGAACTACAGACTGCCGCCCTGTTTCGCTTGGCTTATCAACCACCAGCCAGCAGTAATTTTCTCTCGAACAAATCGGCCACCAAGAAATGCTAACAAGTATTTTTTCTTAGAACAAACCAAGACTCGCCTGTCACCACCAACAAACGAACAGAGCTCGGCTCTTGGGAACTAGAGGCAAGCGAGGATGTCCTTGAGTGGAGAGAGCACTCCTGGAAGCGCAAAACGTGGCTACAGTGGGGAAGCAAGCTCCAAACGACGGCTAATCTGGAGCGGAACGGAGCAAAGACCCGTTGGGCCGGCGGGGAATAGTGATGCCGTGAGGCTCGAACTTAGCTGCTCGGACTCCTAGAGGAAGCTCAGGAGAGTGGCGAGTTCAATCCCGTGGGCGACGGGCAGCGAGGAGCAGGAATCGCCCTTGGAGCAAGACGGCAGGGACGAGCGACGTTTGGCTGCAGGGTCGACCCTAGGGTCTCCAGGGGTCAAGAGGATCGCGACCCTTTTGATCCTCCTCGCTCTGGGGTCGCCCCGCTTCGATCCGCGAAGCGATGTAAGACTGACTCCAATAGGTGACCCAAACCCAAAAATGGGTTGTTCACAGTGCTTTTTCCTATCAAAACAACCTCCAACGGCCTAAGCAAACCAGCTATGCATTTTGGGTTTGAGCTCAAGCGCGACACAAACATGCCTCTTCTGTCCATCCTTTTGCATCTCTCCGGGCCCACTGGAAAGCGATGGGCGGAGCCTAGTCCGGCGAGGCGACAGACGAAGGGGCCTCGACGGGGCTGCCTGAGGTTGTCCCCGCGGCTGGGGCTCGCCCGCGACCGGCGCTCGACAAGCTCGCATCCGACAGAGCTCACCGGCCAGCAGAGCTACGTGGCAGAGCTTTCGTGCGGCACCCACTGCCGGTGAAGCTTGCGCGCGGTGGTGCTTCTAAGGCCGGCGGAGCTCCCGCACGGCAGATCTCGCACGCGGCACCCGCAGCTGGCGAAGCTCGCACACAGAGGTGCTCCCGCAGACGGCGGAGCTCCTACGCGGCGGCCGACGGAGTTGCTGCGCGGCGCGTGGCGGAGGTCTTGTGGCACAAGGCAGAGCTCGCACGCGTCGGGGCTCTCGCGTCCGGTGGAACTCGCAGCAACACCCGTGACCAGCGGGCTAGTTTGTGGAGCTCGCACAATGGTGCAATGGCTGGCCTCGGCGGCGGCGCGGCGGTCGTGTTGCAGGCAAGAAGGAAAGAGAAGCTCCATTGTATCGTTGTTGTTGGAGAACAATATTTATGGGTCACGGACCTTTCTACTATGCGCAATCTAAACTGGCAAATGCATCTTGTGTTTGGGTTTTGTCTGTTGGAGACAGTGTAAGGAGTGGAGCAATTTCGCTAGAGGGTCGATCTGAATCCTTTGTAGGGCTATAGCGATTTGCTCGTGAACTGCTGGATGAGAAGCAACCGGCACGGTACAAGAGCGTTAAGTATAGATGACCATATGGGCCGCCCAGCCCATCCCAGCCCGAGCACGACGCGGCCAGGCACGAAGCGACCCAGCCCGACATGGCCCGGCAGACTTTGTGCTCATGCTGGGCGACACTATGGGGCGAGGTTATGGCCCGACTAGCCCGAGGCTAATTTTTCGGGCCGGGCCGCCCGAGGCACGACAAAGAGGGCACGATGGGCCATCCGACCCGTGCCGGCCGCGCCCGACGAGGGTGGCTAACGTCGTACATCCGGGTCGGTAAGAGAGCAAGAGGAGGCGGCGGCCCGAAAAGCCCGGCACTAGCCCCGCACCCGCACGCAGCCGTCGTTCCACCGGCCAACCCCGCATGGGCGTCGGACCGGCCCGGGCCGCCACCTCGGCACGGTGGCCCGGGCGCGCGCACGGCCCGAGCAACGCCCCCGCCCGACGTGGCCTCCGCCTCCCCGTATCCCGCTCCCCGACCGTTGGATCGGGTCGCCCCCGACCGTTGGATCCGACCGTTGGGGACCCGGGCATATAAGCCGCCCCCGCGGCCCCGCCCCGGTGCCCTAACCCTAGACATTTGTTCCCCTTCCCCTGCAGCCCCCGCGCCCTCGTCTTCGTCCCTCCCTCCGCGGCTCCTCCTTGGTGCCTCGTCGCCTCCTCTCCCTCTCGCCTCCTCCTCCCCGCTCCGCGAGTCGCCCGTCTCCGCAACTCGACGTCGTCGTCGAAGGCCGGCAAGGACATGTCGTTCATCCTCCATCTCGTGCTCTCGGTCTCCCCTTCCACCCTTCCCGTCTCTGGATCTCTAGATCCCGGCCGCTCTGGTGCCATCTCGCTGTCTATCATGGTTCGTCGACGTCGCCGGCCACTCTGGCCCTCTGAATCGTAGGTGAGGCTCCTGAGTTCAGATCTTGAGTTCCTTGTTCTTGAGTTCATATCTTGAGGTCTTTGTTCTGAGATCTTGAGTTCAGATCTTCATTTCTTTCACCTTTTTCATTTCTTGTGCTTGTGCAGGTCGTTGACCGTCGCGTAGCCGTCGAGGAACCAGGGGGTCGCCGGCCGCTCCGGGTGCTCGGTGCTCCGGAGGAACGAGGGGGTCGCCGGCCGCTCCGGTGCTCGGTTTCGCAACAGTAAGCACTCTCTCTTACTCACTCCTATCCGTTCACTCCTCTTTATTCTCTCTCTATCTCTCACTCTCACTCTTTGTTCTCATCTCTCTTTTTTGTTCCCCGTCTCGCGGATTCCGGAAGGTTGACGACCCCGAGGCGGTGAGGCTAGAGCGCCCGTGATGGACGGTGGACGACGACGACCGCAGGCACTCCATCAACGATGACTATCGATGGCCGGCCCGCATGGAGATGATGAGAGTGATCTCGAAGCCGACCGTGGGGGAGTTTTTCGGTCGTTCCTCCCATTCCCATCGACGTCGATGCCGAGGACGCCGATGTTGGTCCCGGTGAAAATCCCGTTGCCGATGTTGATGATGGCACTGTGATTACCGGAGGCGCCAAGAAGCGGAAGGCTACATCTGAAGCCTGGAATGACTTCGAGAATATCTTCGAGACCATCAATGGTAAGCAGGTAAGAACTGGTGCTAAGTGCTTTCACTGTGGGAAAAACTATGCTGCTCGGTCTTGTATTGGCACTGGCCATCTGAATAGACATGTGCTTACTTGCCCAGAGAAGAAGAAAAACATTAGTCGGCCTCGCTCTTTGTTGACTTTCAGTGCTAGTGGTAGTGTGCGTCATCGGGGAGTATAGTGCCGATGTAGCTCGTGTTCAGCTTTGTCGTTTGATTGCTAGACTAGACCTACCTCTCTCGTATTGGTGAAAGTTATGCTTTTGAGGAGTACATCAAGCTTGCTCATAATCCTAGATTTTCTCGTTGTCTCTAGGCAAACTACTGGTAAAGATTTCATCAAGTACTTTACCGATTATCGTGCTAAGCTTATTACTTCTTTGGAATCGTCTCTTCCGTTGCTATTACTTCGATATATGGTCCGGCAAGGCTAAGGAGGATTATCTTAGTGTGGTAGCTCATTATGTTAATCCCGAATGGCAATTAGAGAAGAGGATCATTGGTTTTAGGTTGATTGATGTGTCCCATAGTGGTCGAACATTCCGATCGTGTGCTTGCCGTCTTAGAGGAGTATGGTTTAACCGCTAAGATCATTTCGTCACTTTGAACAATGCTTCTTCCAATACCACCGCAATTACCAAAATGCCACCTAAATTGTCCGCATATGTTGGTACTTTGTTTTTGCATCAACGTTGTGCTTGCCACATTATTAATCTTATTGTTAAATCTCGCTTTGAATGTGATTAAGTCACACCTTGAATCATTTAGAACTACTATTTCTTGGATAAATTCCTCTAACCAGCCGCATTGCAGCATTTAAGAGGTACCGCATTCTTTCGTGAATGTTCGGCCGAGAAAGTTTGGCCTTGATATGGATGTCGGTGGAACTCAACATACCTCATGCTTAAGCATTTGGTACCTTACGAGAGGACATTTAGTGTCTTCATTGAAACTAACTATCCTAGATGTGAGGATGAACCTTTGCTTTTAACCGGATGACAACCGGACTATTGCGAGTAGAAGGTACTATCTTTCCTTGAACTATTTTATGAATCTACGTGTTCGGTTGTGCTGGTGTGTATCATCCCACCGCCCCACTTATGTTGCATCATCTCATTCGATAGCTAAGCACTTAAAGGCTCATGAGAAAGATAAATTGCTTAGGCCTGTTGTTTTACCTATGCAAGATGTCTTTCTTAAGTACCTGGATGGACATTTCTATGCTATACTCTATTGCATTTATCTTGGATCCTAGAGCTAAATTAAAAGGTTTTCGGAATGTCCTTAAGGCTGTTATCTAAGCTTACTAGTACCGATTATTCGCTTATTTTACCGAGGTTAGAGGTAGACTTGCTAACATGTTTCGACTATATAATGATAAGTTTGGTGCAATCACTTTAAAGCCTCCACAACCACCCGATCGGTAAGAAGAAAACTGCTTGGTATGACATTTTTCGAGTGTGTGATGATGATGATACATCTGACATTTTTTCAAGTCTTGGTAACAGTTTTTGCACCCCCTCCCTTCCTCTGTCTAGAAGAACTCCTGCTACTGCATTGCTGCATGCAACATCCACTAGTGCACTGCTGGAGTTACTATGGGTAATGCTAATGAATTGTCTACCTACTTGGAAGGTGATACCGTCACCCAATTTGCTGATACCTTTAGCATTCTGAACTGGTGGCATGAACATAAGTCTAATTATCCTGTACTATCCATCTTAGCTAGAGATATTTTGACTGTGCCGGTTTCCACAATATCTTCAGAATCTACATTTAGTACATCCGGCGGCAGATCATCGAGGAGCGATGACGTCGACCGAGCCCGGAGATGGTGGAAGCACTCACATGCACCAAGGACCGGGAAGCGGCGAAAAGAGGCTTCATGAACAAGTGGAGGACAAGGAGCCGGAGGTCGCTTTGCCGATATGTTTCTAGATGTTCAATCGATCCATCAAATTGAGTCGGGTTTGGCTTGTAATAACTTAGATACTTGAACTTGGTTTGTAATAACTTAGGTACTTTGAACTTGATTTTTATTTGATTGAGCTGGTTGTACTTTTTTCCCTATCTAGGGTTTCTCACGAGGTGTGAGTTTTACCTAGATAGGTTTTTAATGAGGCGGCCATTGCACCAGCTCAAACTTTTGAAAATATCTTGTGTTCTTCGATTTTAAGAGTTGTGAAGTGTACATTCATCATTTGAATGTACACTTCACAATGTGAATGTGTTTGTGATGTGATCACATGGATGTGATCAAATGAATATGTCCGTGTTGTGAACTTGTGACAAAAGGAATGTGATGTGAGGAAATGTGTCTCTCGAAATTGATCAAATAAATGTGCTTATACAGTTATAAATGTTGAGTTGAGTTTTTTGAGGGGTTATTTGTGTGATCGGGGCCGGCCCGCCCTAGCCCATCGGTGGCCCACCGTGCCTCGGGTCGGCCCCGAACGGCACGGGGGGCCCTTAGGGCCGGGCCCGGGCCGCCATCTTGGCCGGTGGTCCGACACGGCCCGGCACGGAAGTCCATTGTGCCTGCGTAGTGCCGGGCTGCGTCGGGCCGGGCCAAATCGGGCTAGGGCCGGGCGGCCCGTTTGGACATCTATAGCTCAAGCGCGACGCAAACATGCCTCTTTTGTCCATCCTTTTGCATCTCTTCGGCCCACCGGAAAGCGATGGGTGGATCCCGCACGGCGAGACGACGGACGAAGGGGCCTCGACGGGCTACCGAGGTTGTCCCGCGGCCGGGAGCTCGCCCGCGACCGCGCTCGACAAACTCGCCGGCCGGCAGAGCTACGCGACGAGCTTTCGTGCGTCACCCACCGCCGGTGAAGCTCGCGCGCGGTGGTGCTTTTAAGGCCGGCGGAGCTCTTGCGGTGCCCGGCGAGCTCGCTCTCGGTGTTCGCGGCCGGCGGAGCTCGCCGACCGCAGAGCTCCCGCGCAGGAGATCTCGCACGCGGCGCCCGGCCGGTGGGCGAAGCTCGCACACGGAGGTGCTCCCGCGGACCGCGGAGCTTCGCGCGGCGGCCGATGGAGCTACCGCGCGCGCGTGGCGGAGGTCTTGTGGCACAAGGCGCAGCTCGCACGCGTCGGGGCTCTCGCGTTCGGCGGAACTCGCGGCGACACTCGTGACCGGCGGGCTAGTTTGCGGAGCTCGCGCAATGGCGCAATGGGCGGCCTCGGCGGCGGCGCGGCGGTTGTGTTGCGGGCAAGAAGGAAAGAGAAGCTCCATCGCATCGTTGTTGTTGGAGAACAATATTTATGGGTCAGCCGGACCTTTCTACTATGCTCAACCTAAACCGGCAAATGCATCTTGTGTTTGGGTTTTGTCCGTTGGAGACAGTGTAAGGAGCGGAGCAATTTCGCTAGAGGGTCGATCCGAATCCTTTGCGGGGCTATAGCGATTTGCTCGTGAACTACTAGATGAGAAGCAACCGGCACGGTACAAGAGCGTTAAGTATAGATGGCCATATGGGCCGCCCGGCCGAGCACGACCGTTGACGGTGAAAATCCGTCAACCTAGCCATGAGTTTACCTTTGGTGTTGGCATAAGTTTTATACCTTATCCATTGGTACTAACCCCCGTGGTATAACAAGTTCACGTGTGCATGTCGGTTTTGGAGTTTAGTGTTTATGCGGTGGTTTTAGCGTTGAAAGCAAGACTTTCGGGATAAGTTCATCAAGCACCTTATGACAAGACCTTGAAGCCCCCGTACAAGTCATGCAATGAAGCAAAGTTAACTCCAAGAAGCCGGGGACTTGATCCGAGAAGACGACAAACTCCGAGGACCGACTCGGAAAAGTCTTTCGAATCTTGCAAGACAAGGAGTTGAGTCCAATTCGAGAGAAACCGACGACATGGACCTACATGCGAAGGGGGAAACATCCGGGAAGCGAGGGAACCGACGTAGAGCAAAGGATCCCTCGGGCCGGGCACGGGTGGGCCCGGGCCGGCCGGCCGGGCCCGGTCCGGGGCCCGTTTGCCCCCTCCTATGCCCTAGCCACCATTCGGGCTATTTATAGCCCCCCGACCGAGAGCCACGGATCATACAATTTGTCATCAGCCGCCGAGGAGCAGAGAAGAGAGGGACACCATCTCGGAGAGGAGAGGGTCGAGCTAGTTGACTAGGGTTTCCCTAGCCGACGTGGGAACCATGCACGGAAGACCACGTCGGAGTTCTCGGGGCTAGAAGCAAGATCAAGGAAGGATCCCGGTGGTGATCTTGTGTATGTATCATTGTTATAGTTGAATTATCAAGTTGAATCTTTTCCTAGCGATCAAGTGTTTCCTCGAAGATTTCGTTTTTCGATCGGCTTTGCTTATTCCAATTCTATTCTCGAGATAGGTTACATAGGGTGTTCTTGTAGCCGCGGTGGCTAGAGGTACACGCCGGATCTTCCGAAAGAATCTCGACTTGTCTTTTGACTCGCCCTAGACTCCCCACATGAGTAGGGATACGTTTTGACAGAACGGGGGTTTCGAAAGGCGGATGTTTTCGGATTTGGACGGAAACCATGATTTAAAGAGGCTTCTTATAAGATTCAATTTGCTACTTCTTCTCTTGCTTGGAACTTCA
Organism: Cenchrus americanus; assembly: GCA_947561735.1. NCBI lineage: Eukaryota > Viridiplantae > Streptophyta > Magnoliopsida > Poales > Poaceae > Cenchrus > Cenchrus americanus. The sequence goes on along the minus strand of OX387240.1, from coordinate 93,312,016 downwards.
ACAAAAGGTTTACCCCGATCTCTCTAGATCGGTTTATCTACCCAATCTTACTTTGTTATCTCCGGTCTTTAGTAGATTAGATTAGTTTCATGTCTTTTACCTAGATGCATTAGGGTTTCTTTTACCGAAGATTGGAGTTACTTGGCTTTACTAGATCAACTTTTGCGTCACACATTTGTTCCACGGATTCGATACCTTGGGTTCACCACTCGAGGGAAGAAGGGTCCCTTGACTACGACGGGATACTTGTCCGCTTGCAAGTCATAAACGAAATTTGATATAACTATTAACCGTCAACAAGCCCCTTTTTCCGGCGCCGTTCGTCGGGGAACAAGTGATCAAGATTTGATTTTTTATTGCCTTTTTGTAATTTTCATTTTTCTTTTTGTTTTTCTTTTTGCATCTCGCTAAACTTTGATCATCCTCAAATTACATCGAATCTAGTTTGTCTAACCCTAGTTTTTATAGATTTGTTTTTACTTTCTAGTTTTTGCATACTTTGTTTATTGCTAACCCTAACAGGAGATGGACGGCTACCTCTCCAACAAACCCGATAATTTTGTGGATGATCTAGAAAAAACTTTACGAGTGCTAAGGAGACGCGAAGCACATCAAACTAAAAAGCTAGATTTTGTAGATTCGGAGTCGGAAGACAAAGGATCGCATGAATCTCTCGAAGAATTCACCACCTCAAAGTCCACGGGAGAATCCACTTCCGCCGATGGGTGACCAACCACCGCAAGAACGCAAGATCGGGGAGCTATGCACCCCGGACATCATCGACCTACCAATCTTGAACCTTGAGGAGATCGGAAGACCGTTCGAGATCAAGACCTCAACAATCCGCATGGTGCAACATTCACCCTTCACCGGTAAAGAGGATCCGAACCTTCACCTCCAAGCGTTTATTCAACTATGTCAAACTTTCAACATGGATGGGGTGACTCAAGATCAAATGAGGGCAAGGCTTTTTCCGTTCTCACTACTCGGGAAGGCTTTGCAATGGTTCCACTCTCAACCGGCGGGAGACGGTGCAAAATTGGAACACGTTGATGAAGGCTTTCATGAAGGAATACATGAAGGAATACTACTCACCGGGTAAAACTCAGAGCTTGCATAATAAGATTGCCACCTTTGTTCAATATCCTACGGAAACTATCTCGGAGGATTTCGAGCGCTTCAACGAGTACACCCGAGCGGTTCCACATCACAAGTTCCCGAAGGAAGACCTCGTGCAAAAGTTCTATCAAGGACTCACCATGGCGTCAAGGACGATCATCGATGCATCAGCGGGAGGATCTATCATCAAGCTTACACCGACGGAAGCTTTCACACTATTCAAGAAGGTCGCGGATAATGACACATGGGCGTCGTCCGAGCGCCTACATCCGGTTCAACCCACGGGGAACGTCAAAGGAGTCTTGCAAGTGGAGAAGGAGGACATACTTGAAGGCAAGATCGACTCGCTCATGAGGAGGTTGGAGAAGATGGAGATGGAAAAGAAAGAGGCTCAAGACTTGAAGGCCGCCGAAGTAAGGTCCACATGCGAAGAATGTGGAGAGTATGGCCATGTCCACAAAGATTGTCCGGAGGAAGCCAAAACGCTCGACTACATGAGGAAGGGAGAATTGCCGAACTTCCGCTAGGGGCAAGGTAGACCTCAATTTAATGCAAGCTCATCTATTCATAATGCGGTTCCACTTCATATACAATTGAAGGAGTTCATGGATGAGCAAGCTAAGATCAACAAGGACACCGTCACCAAGTTCAAGACCATAGACAAGGTGTTGGAGAACATCGATAGCAAGGTGACGGAGGTCGGAAGTTCCAATCATCAAGTGCTCAACATGATGAAGATGCTCGAGACGCAAGTTGGACAACTTGCGGGGCGCCTCTCTAATGATGAAGGGAAGCTTCTGGGACAACCCAAAAGTCCCGAATCGGCGAAGGCCATTCAAACACGTTCGGGGAAGGAGACCGAAGACCCGGAACGTTCCGCGGGAGCAAGGAAGCTTAAACCATCCACCGAGGTGGAAGGAGTTGCTAAAGAGAAGGTTACGAGGATCGTCACCGAAGAGCCCGAATTTGAGATGCCGGAGGAAGACACGAGGATACTGCAACTCAAGCCACGCTACTTCCTAGGTAAACTTGACAATCACTTTGAGAAGTTTGTGGAAGTTGTGCGTAGACTTAGCATCAACATGCCATTACTAGATGCCCTACAAGTACCTACATATTCTCGTTACTTTAAAGACATACTTGCAAATAAATATGAGATAGCAACACTCGGGGTAGATCATGTCAAGATGTCCGAGGAGTGTAGTGCCGCTATTGCTAATGGGCTAGAGAAGCAAAAGGACCCCAGGTGCCCTACTATTCCATGTTCGGTTGGTTCTTTCAACTTCGAGAAGGCGTTATGCGACCTTGGAGCTAGTGTGAGCGTCATGCCGAGGGATGTGTTCGAGAAGCTACACCTACCAATGGAGCCTACGGGTATATGTTTGGAGTTGGGAGATAACTCCATTCGCTATCCCTTGGGCATTGCCGAAGATGTACCCGTGAAGGTCGGACACCACTTCATCCCCATCGACTTCGTTGTGCTCGAGATGGGAGAGAGGGAGAAGCCGCCGCTCATCCTAGGGAGGCCTTTCCTCAAGACCGTGGGAGCTACTATTGATGTTGGCAAGGGGGAGATCATGTTCGATATCAACGGAGAAAGGAGTTCCTTCAAGTTCCGTCCAAGAATCGAGGCATGCAACATGATTGGAGTGAAGGGAGAACCAAAGCAAAAGGAGGGGCTGAAAAAGAAGAAGGAGCCGAAAAAATGAACGTAAAGAAAATCAAAGAAGGTGTTGCATCCGTCAAGACAAAGGAAGAGAAGCCGCCTGTGAAGACCAAAAAAATGACTAAGCCGAAGACAAACCCGTGCCCAAGATGGTGCGGAAGTGGGTACCCAAGATTGCAACTCCCGCAAAGAGCGTTGATCCGAAGTAATCAAGTGAAGAAGTCTAGCTATAGACTATAAACGAAGCGCTAGGCGGGAGGCAACCCGTTTCGTCGAGTCAAGAATAAGCTACCGGGAGGACAACCCGATTCCAGGTTTTTCGAGTATTTTTAATAATTTAGTTTTGAGTTTTATTACGCAAATACGTTAGACTTAGAAGTGGTTGAACAATATTAGAGACATAATTCTTGATTGAATGTTTTGCTTTATCATAAACCCTATGCATGAACCCTCCTATGTGCTTGTTTGATTCTTTTCGAGAAACCTCAACCAAATAATTTCAGAACCTAACTCAACCTCTCACCCTCATTATGGTGCTGAGGTTGACTTATTTTTCATGCTAAAACCACACGAGTAGAGCCACGATTTATATTTAGGTGCTAATAAAATTCAGCACGTGGTAGAACTCGCGTGAGCCTAGAAATCAAAACTTTTGGTTGGTTTAAAAATCTATATCCTTGGTTTCTCTAGGATTAGAATTTTTCTAAGCCTCATCTAATTTTGTTTCATTCAAAATCTCTCTTATTTAGCCAAAATTAGAACCTAAACCTATGCCCCCATGATCAAGCCGGGAAAAGTTTGCTCTCAACCGATGAAGGCAAACTATACCGGTGAGACCGAAATCAACGTAGTCGAAAAATATTTTCGACTTACATTTGTTTTTAATGGTTTAAAAACTTCTCTAAATTTATGCTTAAACTCTTGCATGGCTCTGAAAAATATTTTAAATTTCGAATTAGAGGAGTGCTTAACCTTAAACATACCTAAATGGAGGCAATCTAGTTTGAATTAATCATGCATGCACCATTGGATTCCCTTTCATCAACTTTCACCAAATCCACATGCAAAGGACAAGCATGGTGGGCAGCAAGCATCAACTTTGCAGGAATTTCATGGTGGCATGTGAAGCAAGTGGAGCTAGGGAGCATGGACATGACCCAAAGCATGAAGCATCAAGTGGAAGGACCAATAATGCAAGAAAAGGAGTGGACGGGAGCGTTTGGGTGGTGCAACTCGTGGAGCACGCGGGCGGGGAAAGTTGCGAGAGGCGAAATGATCATGCGGAAGAAAGCCGAGGCGGGGAGGAGCACGGGCACCCCGTGCCGGTCGGCCCGAGCCGGCCGGCCTCCCCTACTTAAGGAGCCCCCCGGCTCCCGTTTTCTGCAGGCAAGCTTCCCTCTCCTTCCTTAGTTTGTGTGTTCAAGTTTGTGTGCCCAAAACCTCCGTAGACATAGCCAACCTTCCCAAGCTTGATAGCTCAAAAAAATCCACCACCTTAATCCACTCAAAGTCCACATCCGAAGTAAGATTTTTAGTGCCTAGTTACCGGTTGCAACCCGGAGTTTTAGTAGAAGAAAAGAGTGCAGCAGCCATGTGGAAGAAAACCACAAGTCTCTTCTCCAAGAAGAAGGGTTCGTCGTCATCCAAGCCGTCATCGACGACATCTTCGAGGAGGCACTCGGTTTCCGAGTCTCCCGAGCATGGAGACGGATACGGCGCCACCAAGGAGGAATGATGCTCTCCTCCTTGGTGGTATGAGGGCTGCAAGGAGCACGTCCATGAGGTTTACCGAACCTCAAGGGCACACGGAGGAGCAGCCCGCGCCACCACGACGATCGACCCGTTCGACCGCGCCACCTCCTTACACTCCGATATATTCCTCGTACGACTTCATCATCTTGTCGTCGTCGGAGGAGGAGAGGCTCTCTCGTCTTGAGAAGAGGCTTGTGCCCAACGTCGAGTTCGACGACCAAGCACTCTTCACCTTGGGTTTCGGCACCGACATATACTACATGTTGGGGCACCTTGGATGGGTGCAATTCTCCAACGGAGTATCGGCGACACCCACAAGGGGTTCGCCCCGAAAATCTTGATGACCATTGCACCTATTCAAGATGATGGGGTGCAAAGCTTATCATTCCGCTTGGAGGGAGTCCAACAAGTGGTTCCCTACGAGCATGCTAGGGAGCTACTTGGATTCCATAAGGGAGCTCCGGAGAAAGTTGACGTGCCACCCGGCATGTTAGCGTGATTTTGGAATTTAATCTCCGGAGAAGCCCATCAACAATGCAATTGCATCTGCAACCCCATTATCCGTATATTTCACTCTTGGATGTGAAAGAGGGTATTGGGGAGGATGAAGGAGACGAAGGTGACCGACACGGAGTTGAATTGGCTCTACTCGGCTTTAATTGCCAAGCAGCCAATAGACCCCTCTTACCTTATGATCAACCGTTGGTGTTGCGAGGCAACATCGGGGGCGGGACATATTGGTTCGGGGTGCTACCTCTCCATGTTGGCCTTCTCCTTACGGCCGGGGATCGCAAGAAACCCCGACCATCTTTTGCGTGGTACCTCTCTCGGCATTGAATATTTGCGACAAGGCAAATACATTAGTGGAGATGAGAGAGGAGGTTTTCGTTTGGCCATAGTGAACCTACCCCTTCCGGATGCAAGGCTTAGGCTTTTCATCGAAGGGAGGGAAGATTGGTTGGAAGAGGGACTCCTTGTCCCGGCAAGGAAAAACAAAAGAGGAAGAATCGTAGAGGAGGGAACATCCTCCGCACAAGCGAGTGGTGCACAACCCAATGTTCCACCATTCGGCGGGATCCCTCCCCCGCCAAGTTATTACGAGAGGGCCACAAGAGCAAGCATTGGGGGGGGGGGGGGGGTGTCGGTGTTTTGGACCGGCAACCTACTACGGGGAGTACCCGAAGTAGATGAATGTGACTCGCCGAGATCGGTAACTCGAAGGAAGAGGCACGCGACACACAATTTAGACAAAGTTCGGGCCGCGAGGTGCGTAATACCCTACGTCCCGTATGCCGCGTAGCTCGGGATTGATAGGGCACGGTTACAAGATGGTGCAACAGTGCGCCGTGAGTTGAGATCGGATGATCCGAGGTTAGGTGATCCCGGGATCGGTCCCCGCCTCGCCTTATATAGTCCGGGAGGCGGTGGTTACAAGTCGGAGTAGGGAAGGAGTACTAGTCGAGTACGTCTAGGAGACCTCTATACGGTGCGGAACGTGTACGAGCCTTAACCGAGTACTACTCCCGTGTCGTCCTTGTGCTCCACGCCTTCGTGTGCCGTGTAGCGCAAGTCGGGTAGTCCCCGGGGCCCACCGAGTAGTCGGTCCCGGTACCCACCGAGGTAGTGGGCCCATGGAGGTCCATACGACAAGCCCCCGAGTACTTTGTAGTCGAGAAGGATAGCTTCCGTAGTCTTGACGGCCTTAACGAGTAGTCCTCGGGCGTCCCCGAGTGCTACAAGTCAAAAGTCCTCAAGAGCAGGTCGAAGCATCCCGAGGCCGGAATGTACTCCACTCGATGTCCGAGCAATCTTGAAGTCTTCTCGAGTAGTCCCAAGCGTCCTTGAAATCGCCTTCGAAGGTCTCCAAAAATGCCTCGCCTTGTCTTGAAGCCGGAGCCGTCAAGAAAGTGCGATTTGCCGAACCGCAATCCACGTGGAGTAGCCCCCGAGCCTCGAGCCGCGGCTCGGGCTGAGGATCTATCCGAAGTCTTGGAGAGAAAATCCCGAAAAATCCGGAGAGAAAAAACCGAAGGACACGTGGCACGGAGCCCCCGAGCCTTGAGTCGAGTACTTCCTCTCGAATTGAAGGGTCTTCTTGAAGAATGTGTCCTGAGATGCTCTTGAGACTAACCGCGTCCCAGGTAGTCGAGTAGAAGTAGCCGAGCCACCGAGGTGAGGCACGTCGACTAGTAGAATACGAAGAGTCACGCGCGGCCGCCGAGTCGCCCACGCGCGGACTTATCCGGCCGCCCGTTACGAGGCGATTTGGCTTATAAATTCAAACCGAAACCCTTAGGGTTTTCACCCAAGTGAGCCGCGGTCATTCGCGCACTTGAATCTTGAAGTAGATCCACTCCAACGAGCACCGCCGCCGCCGCAAGAGATCCAAGCGCATCGCGCACCCGAAAGCCGTAGGGTAGCCCCCGAGCGGATGCGAGTGAAGACCTCCCCGTTCTTGGAGAATGAAGCCGTCCCCGTCGAAGACGTTGAAGGCCGGCGGGAAGAAGAGGAGCCATGCGGAAGCTGCCGCGGCCGGTACCGGAGCGGCGCCGCCCACGTCTCCACCGCGCGCTGACCCAAGCCGCGAGTGGAAGAGGTCGAAGGTGAAGACCGAAGACCTACTGACCCTGTTGAACTCCGGGTTCATCAGGGAGAAGGAGATCGATATGTGGAGATCTGCCGCAGGAGATCCCTATCCAATGGAGAAGGCGCAAGACGAGATCCCGATGTTCTCGCGCTTCGTGGAGCGCGGGCTTGCGCTCCCAGCGAGCGATTTCTTCAAGGGGCTTCTCAGGTACTACGGCATCGAGTACCTCAACTTGAACCCCAACGGAATCTTCCACGCTTCGTCTTCGTCCATTTCTCGCGAAGCATTCTTGGGGATCAAGCCGCATTGGATTCTCTTCCGGAAGTTCTTCCGCGTGAAGCCGCGAGCCCCCGCCTCCAACCCCGGAGTAGTCGGCGGGGGCCGGGATCCACCGAGGGAAGATGCCGCCGAGCGCACCGGCGTACAAGCTCGTGGACTCCAACACGGATTGGAAGACGAGGTGGTTCTATACCACGAACCACCATCCCGAGCCGCCGAAGCCGAGCGGACGGCAGCCCAAGCACCAGGAGTGGTGGAACACGGAACCCACCATGCAGAGGGGATCCGGCTCCCGAGTTGCCGGGAAGAATCAAGGCCCCGCGTGATGCGGGACCGAGGGCCGAGCATGTGGCCTTCGTTCATGAAGCGTCGGATCCGGCCGCCGTCGGCGCGGGATACGATGGGCTTCGAGTACACCGGCGACGACGACACGTCGCGGATGCCGGGGGCGAGATTGAAGACAACGACATCGTCGAGAGGTTGTCGAAGATCTTCAAGGACATGCGCGAGTACACGGCGTGCCCCGTCGAGGAGTTCTCCGCCGCGCGCCCGCCCAACGAGGTAAGTAGCCGTACCCGCCTCGTCGAGTAGTAGGCACTTGTAGCGGAGTCTCGACGCCTTTTGTGTTTTTTTGATGCGAGACGATGTGAAGCGGTTTGTCTCCGAGCCGCGGCCACCACCGAGCGGAATTGAGGTTCCGGCGGTGGAGAAGGTGAAGGAGCGCCGAGTAGTCGGAGACGACGATCCCGTCATCGTGGAGGATACCTCCGATGACGAGGACGAGGAGACGCCGCAGATCGCTTCCACCGCGTTCGAGGTTTAGCCGTCCGGGCTTGCCTCATGTGCCTCTCGTCCAAGACCCCTCCGCTAGCCCGGAGGCTAGCCTTGCCGCGCCGCCGAAGAAGCCGCGCAACCCCCGCCAAGAAGCGGGTAGCCAAGAAGATGAAGGTCTCGGAGACCACGCCTCTTGAGGTAAGTCATCTTGAGCGAGAAGACGTCGAGTACCCAATGATCGAGTACGGTGGCCGACGAGTAGTTATCCCCATGTGCGGGGAGAGGCCGCCAGCGGAGCCCGTGGAGGAGGGCGATGAGGGCACGTGGCCCACGGTGGGGGAACCGCCGGAAGCCGAGTCCCGGCTCCCACTCGTCGAAGAGCTTCGGCGCAAGCGGGAGCGCCGGCCCCCCTCGCCCCCAGGAGGGAGCAGAGTACCCGCGGCCGCCGCCGTTGGAGAGATGGAAGCCGCAGGGGCGCAGAGGACGTCTGCGCCGGCCGCTGCCACCGTGGAGGAGGCAGTAGCCGAAGAGGCGGAAGAAGAGACGCCCGCCGAGGGTGGACTGGTTGACATCGCCAGCATCCTCGGTGCTCCGGCCGTGACTATCGTCCGGTCGAACTTGTAAGTACCACACTTCATGAGTAGTACTCATTGTAGTAGCCGATGTTGTCTGATGAACCTTTGTGGATACTTGTGCGTAAAAATCCACCGACTTGAGCCGGGACGGAGAGGAGCCCGCGGCACAGAGGCGAAGAGGCCGTGCCACCCGTCGAGGAACCCGCTCCAGAGGCCCAAGCCGCCGCGACCGAGCCCCCACCGCCGAAGCGGCGCCGCCGCAGGCGGTCATAGTCGAAGGTGAGTACTCTTCCCGAAGCCGTAGAGCCCAAAAAGAGTAGTCGAGAATGCCGATGCGCGTGTTCCTTGGTGACGGGCGCCGAAGGTGGTGACATCCCCCGCAGGGGTACCCGTGCGGGAGTTGACACCGGAGGCCCCGAGGCCGGCAGCGAGAGCCCCCGAGCCCATGGGGGGAAGCCGTCGAGAAGTCCGCCGAGGAGGAGGCGGCCGCCACGTCGCCGGGGGCCGCCCGGAGGTGGCGATCCGGTCCCCGGAGATCCAAGACGCGGAGCCTATCCGCTCGGCGCCAATGACGGAGGCTACGACAAGTAGCCGTGGCGGGATCGAGTTGTTGGCCGACGATCTCGTCGAGCCGGCGGGCCGGCGCAAGCATCTGGAGGCGATGCGGCGAGCCGAACAATGGATGAAGGTACGTAGCCGTTGCCTTCCGAGTAGTCTATCCTTTGCGTAGAGTACTCTGCTTGACTTGAGCTTGTCTTGTGCAGGACGTCGCGGAGCGATCCCGCGAGAAGTCCAACATGCCGCAGGCTACGGCGACACCGTGCTGCGAGCTGAAGCCTTGGAGGAGCAGCTCATGAAGTCGAAGAAGCACGCGGCCGCCATGCAGTCGAGGCTTGACGCCGCCTTCGCCAAGTACCACAACGACGTGATGGACTTGCGGGCGAAGAGCGACGATCTGGTGCGGAAGAACAAAGGCCTCCGCAACAAGAATAAAGGTATGTCTCTTGACTTGTCGGGTACTTGTTGGGAGTCATCAAGCTCTGACCCGTTGTTGTGTTCCCCGTGTTGCGTAACTCGAAGACCAGGTGGAGCGTCTGAAGGGCTCGGAGATCAGCATGAAGAATCTCTTCTACCGGGAGCAAGAAGCCCGCCGTGTACTTGAACTCGACTACAAGGAGCCGGCCTTCGAGTGCGAGAAGCACATGGAGTTGAGAATTGCATCTCGACCGGGATCTCGTCAATCGCTACAAATCCTTGCGATGTTGAACGAAGACCGCGAGGCGCTCCGAGCCCAACCGAAGGACCCGGAAGAGGCCGCCCTCCCGATCGCGAGGCTCCCGGGTGCCGCACCCGGCGGCCCCAAGATTGCTCCGTTGGCGGATCGACTTCGTGAGGCGCCAAGCCGGCCGGCCGCCTACGTGAAGCACATGGCCAAGTCGATCCCGAAGCAGGGGCCGGCCTTCATGAAGTCGTACTTCCCGAAGGCCCCGGTGGAGGTAGTCGCCGGCGGAGTAGCCGCCAACCGCCGGGATGAGCGAAGACGCTGAGTTGCCGGAGCGGATGGCTCCCATCGCGGAGCGAGGTAGCCGATAAGCCGAATCTCCAGTAGCTCGCATAGATAGCTTAGTAGCCATGGTTGTATAGGAAACAGCTTGTAATGAACTATCTCATATATCAATGAAATGGGAAGTTCCATCAATGAGTACTCGTAACCGCGATCTCGAGTGCGGAGCGCCCATCGTGGAGTAGGTGCGAGTAGTAGTACTCGGCTTAGTAGTCCCGTCGCAGGGAGTAGACAAGAAAGAAGTTGATGAACAATCAAACTTTATTACCGAAGAAGTACACACGGGGTGGCCGTGGCCGTAGTTACAAGTAGTCGCCGGGACCGGAGGCCGCCATACCGAGTAGTACCGGAGCGGGTAGCCGCTTGCGTGGGTGATCCGTAGGTAGCCGTGTAGGCCGGATCGCGCATCCGTAAGTAGCCACGCAGCCGGATCTCGCAGTGTGGTCTTCTTGGTAGACCGCCGCTAGAGTCCTTGACGCTCATTGCGGCCCGTGTCCGTAGGTAGCCGCACGGGCCGGGACTCCGGAGTAGAATAGTCCGGAGACTTGAAGCCGGACCCGGAGGGTCGCATGCGGCTAGGGGTGTTGAAGTAGTCGCGTGGACTTGAACCCCGGAGTAGCCGAGTAGACTAGGCGTAGAATCGACGGAGCCGGTCGACGTTCCACGAGTTGTTGACTTCTTCGCCTTCGAGTGTTTGGAGGCGGTAGGAGCCCGGCCCGGCCACCTTAGCCACGGTGAAGGGGCCTTCCTGTGGGGAGCCGAGCTTGTGAAGTCCTTCCGTGTTCGGGATACGGCGGAGGACAAGATCTCCAACGTTGAAGGAGCGTTCCTTGACGTTGCGATCGTGATAGCGTCGGATACCCTCCGGGTATCTTGCCGATTGGACGAGGGCGGCACGGCCGAGCTTCTTCGAGGTCGTCGATATCAACTCGTCCGTCGTCTTCCGAGACGCCTTCGTCGTAGTGCTCCACCGCCGGCGAGTTCCATATGACATCGGCGGGGAGGATGGCTTCGCAGCCGTAGACCAGGAAGTAGGGGGGATTGCCCCGTTGGCTTGGATGGTTGAGTCCGCAGCCCCCCGCAGTGCGTTGGGTAGTTCCTTGATCCACTTGCCCCCTTTTGAGTTAGCGCCGTCGTGTAGCCGCTTCTTGAGGGCGTCGAGCACCATCCCGTTGGCGCGCTCGACTTGTCCGTTGGCCCGTGGATGGGCGACGGAGACGTATCCGACGTCGATTCCGCCGTTCTCGCGGTACTCCCGCAATCGGTGGTTGTTGAAGTTGGACCCCCGTGTCCGTGATGATGCGGTGGGGTAGCCCGTAGCGGTGTACGAGTTCATCCAGAAGTCGAGTACTCGTCGCCCTTGGGGCATGTGACCGGCTTGACCTCGATCCACTTGGTGAACTTGTCGATAGCCACCAGCACCGGTTGAATCCTCCCGGCGCAGGTTGGCGGGGCCCAATCATGTCGAGCCCCCGGCAGCAAAGGGCCGGGTTGGTGGTATGGTGACTAGCTTGTAGGCGGGGACATGTTGTCGCTTGGCGAAGAACCGACATCCTTGGCACCGTCCGACGAGTTCTTCGGCATCGCCCGTGGCCGTGGGCCGCAGAAGGCTCGCCGGAAGGCCTTGCCGACCGGCGTGCGGGAGGACGCGTGGTTGCCGCGGACACCCTTGTGGATCTCCTCCAAGATGTCCTTGCCTTCTTCGCGAGGGACGCATTTCATGAGTACTCCGGAAGATGCGCCTCGCTTGTAAAGCTTGTCGCCGACGAGGACGTAAGACTTGGCGCGGCGGACGAGTTGTTCGGCCGCGTTCTTGTCGGAGGGGACCTTCGCTCGCCGAGGTAGTCGATGAAGGGTTGCCTCCGGTCCACGTCGATCATCATGACCTCCGCCCACCGGTTGGTTAGCCGGGACAAGGGGTCGGTGGCGCCGGCTCCGGGATGGATGGCGCGTGAAGCTCATGGACGAAGACGCCCGCGGTACTTGGGCGCGGGTGGATCCGAGCTTCGAGAGGACGTCCGCCGCAACGTTGTTGTCGCGAACGATGTGGTGGAACTCGAGACCATAGAATTTGTTCTCGAGCTTGCGGACTTCTAGGCAGTAGGCGTCCATGTTCTCCTTGTTGCGGTCCCAGGACTTGTTGACTTGGTTGATGACCACTGCGGAGTCGCCGTAGACTAGTAGCCGCTTGATGCCAAGTGAAGCCGCGAGGCGGAGCCCATGTAGGAGGGCTTCGTATTCGGCTTCGTTGTTTGAGACCTTCCAGAAGATCTGCAGGACGTACTTTAGTTGTTCGCCCGTTGGAGAGATCAGGAGTACCCCTGCGCCCGCGCCCTCGAGGTTGAGTGAGCCGTCAAAGTACATCACCCAATGCTCGGTCGCACGGTGGGAGTAGGTAGCCGGTTCTCTCGCCACTCGCCATGAAGTCGACTAGAGCTTGCGACTTGATGGCCGTGCGTGGCTTGAAGTCGATGGTGAGGGCGCCGAGCTCGACGCCCCATTTGGAGATCCTTCCAAGGGGCGTCCGGGTTCCTCGGGATGTCGCCGAGCGGGTAGTCGGTGACGACGGAGACCGAGTACTCCCCGGAAGTAGTGTCGTAACTTCCGCGAGGTGATGAGTAGAGCGTACGTGCCTCGCACGGGCCGGTAGCGAGCCTTGGACTCGATAGAACCTCGCCGACGAAGTAGACCGGGCGCCGGACCGGTAGGCGTGGCCGTCTTCCCCCGCCGCTCGACGACGATGGCGATCGACCACGTGAGTAGTCGCGCCGAGGTAGAGCAAGAGTCGCTCGCCCTTGTAGGGAGCCGTGAGGACCGGGGGGCTTCGACGAGAAGTCCTTGAGCCGGGCAAGGGCTTGGTCCGCCTCTCGCAGTCCACACGAACTTCTCGTGGTGCTTGAGTAGTTTGAAGAAGGGGAGACCCCGTTCTCCTAGCTTCGAGATGAATCTGTTCAATGCCGCCATGCACCCCGTCGCATCCGGACGTCCTTGATGCTCGTGGGAGCTTTCATGCCGGTGATGGCGGAGATCTTCTCGGGGTTGGCTTCGATGCCGCGTTGGCCGATGATGAAGCCGAGTAGTTTGCCCGAAGGTACGCCGAAGACGCACTTGTTCGGGTTGAGCTTCCCGGCGGTACTCGCGTAGCGATGCGAAGGTCTCTTCAAGGTCGTCGATGAGGGTACCGGAGTCCCCCGGGTTTTGACAACCACGTCATCCACGTAGGCCTCGACGTTCTTGTTGAGTTGCCGCTTGAAGCAGTGCCCGGATGGCCCGTTGGTAGGTAGCGCCGGCGTTCTTCAACCCGAAAGACATGGTCGTGTAGCAAGACGCGCCAAACGGGGTGATGAACGCGGTCTTCTCCTCGGTCTTCCTCCTTGATTGCGATCCGGTGGTACCCGGAGTAGCGGCCGAGGAAGCAGAAGCAGGTCGCAGCCCGCCGTGGAGTCGATGACTTGATCAATCCGTGGCAACCCGAAGGGGTCCTTGGGGGCGTGCTTGTTGAGGTCGGTGTAGTCGACGCACATCCTCCACTCGTTCGAGTTCTTCTTGCGGACGAGGACGGGGTTGGCGAGCCACTCGAGATGGAAGACTTCTCTGATGAAGCCAGCAGCGAGTAGCTTGGCGAGCTCCTTCTTGATGGCGTCCCGTCCGTCGTCGGCGAAGCGTCGGGAGGTGTTGTCGCTTGGGGGTGGCCTTTGGGTCGACGTTGAGGCGGTGCTCGATCGGCTCCCCGGGCACTCCCCGGCATGTCCGTCGGCTTCCACGCGAAGATGTCGCGGTTAGCCCGAAGGAAGCCGATGAGCGCGTCTTCCTATTTGGGGTCGAGGCCGGCCCCGATGGTGGTAGTCTTGGTGGGGTCGCCCGTTCCGAGGTCGACCGTCTTGGTGAGCACCTCCTCGGGTGGCCGAGGCTTGTTGGCGCTCGTCGTACTTCTCCGGGATGTCGAGTTCGCTTGTGGCAAGCTTCTTCGACGCGGCGTAGACCTCCATCATTGGGGTGGGTACTTGATTTGTCGAAGCAATCACCACGGCCTCCGTATCGCGGGTGAGAGATCTTCAAGTCCCCTTGGAGGGAGAGTACGCCACTGGACTTGGCATTTTGAGTACCAAGTACGTGTAGTGGGGCACCGCCATGAACTTGGCGATGGCCGGTCCGCCGAGGATGGCATGGTAGGAAGTCTCGATATCCGCGACCTCGAACTTGATGTACTCGGTGCGGTAGTTGTCGCGAGACGCCCCGAAGGTAATCGGCGCACCACCGAGCCCGGTGGGATAGCCGCGTTGCCCGGGACAATGCCGTAGAAAGGCATGCTCGCTCTTGTTGAGCATGGGGGTGACGTCAAGGTTCATCTTCCTTAGAGTCTTGGTGAAGAGGACGTTGAGCCCGCTTCCGCCGTCGATGAGCACCTTGTTGAGCTTAGAGCCCGCCATCGTAGGTTGCGGGACGAGAGGGAAGCGTCCCGGTTCGGAGAAGCCGGTCCATTGGTCCGCGCGGGAGAAGGTGATGGGCGTCTCTGACCACCTGAGAGGGGTCATAACCGCTGGTTCAATGGACATCACTTCACGGCGAGTAGCCTTCGCTCCCCGCCTGCAGGGTAGTCCGCCGAAGAGGACGTTGACGGTCTTCTCGGGTTCTTGGAAGTCGTCGCCGTCCTTCTTCTTGTTCTTCGATCGTGAGGGTGCGGTGGCTCCGGCGTATCCTTGAGCGCATGCCCGAGCCGGTAGCACCGCTCGGTGGTGTGGTTGCCGTTTGGATGCCACGGGCACTTCTCCTTCGGGGCAGGTCTTTAAACCCGCCGGAGTTCTTCTTCGAGTTCCCTTTCGGAGGGCGCCGGATAGCCGCGACGGCATTGTCCGGCTTGCGCTTGCGGTTGGAACCCGAGAAGTTGTTGTTGTTATTGTTGTTGTTGCGGCCGCCTTGGTTTGGGTTGCGCGCTGGCCGCCGCCGCCTTGGTTCTCGCTTGGACTTGGCGCGGATGGCGTCGTACTTGGCGTTGGCCTTGTCCTCTTCATCCGCCCGAGACGTGATCATGTCCTTGAGGTGGGGAATGGACTTGGGACGGCGCCGGCCGAAGTCCTCGAAGGTGCGGCGATGGTAGAGCCCGGTCCGGAAGAGGTCGATGACCTCCTTGTCGGTGACGTCCACGACGGTAGCGCGCTTGTCGAAGAAGCGGCGCATGTATTTGCGGAGGGTCTCGCCTTGTTCCTCGCTTGATCATGGCAAGGTCCATGCGAGTACCCGAACGGCCCATGGCGCCCGCGAAGTTGCTTTTGAATTGCTCCTTCGAGCCGGTCCCACTTGTCGATTGAGTGCTTGTCCGGCCGACTCGAGCCACGTGAGTGGGGCTTGGTCCGTGCAGAAGGGGAAGTAGAGGCACTTGGTGTCGCCGTTGCCGCCGCCGTTCTCGATGGAGAGAGCGTAGCATCGGAGCCACCGGATGGGATCCTCGCTTCGCGTCGTATTTGGTGATCCCCAAAGGCTTGAACTTGTCGGGGAGGAGCAAGGTTGCGGCCGGGGTGAGAAGGCGGGGAAGCCGTCGCCTTCGGCAGGCGGTCGTCGACTTCTTCTCGCCGCAACTCTTCGATTCTCCGGCGGGCATCGTACCCGCCGTGAGAGGCGCCGGGAGGCGTGGCTATGCGCGTGGCCACGGCCGCCGCGGCCGCCGCCGCCTCCGGCTTTCTTGTTGGCTCCG
Source organism: Cenchrus americanus (assembly GCA_947561735.1). NCBI lineage: Eukaryota > Viridiplantae > Streptophyta > Magnoliopsida > Poales > Poaceae > Cenchrus > Cenchrus americanus. Next base: position 93,296,008 of record OX387240.1, on the reverse strand, counting down.
TGGTTGGAGCCGCCGCCGCCGCCGCCGCCGCCGTCGGGGTCGTTGCCGCCACCACCGGCCGAGGCACGGTGGGGGACGAGTTCTCGGTTGACGTTGTCTTGTCGTGAGGGTCCGCCGGCGGTGGAGCGTCGACGGTTTGGTTCGGGCTGGGATGTCGCCCCGAGTACGGTTAGGACCCGGTCAACATCGCGACTAGTAGCCTCGTTGTCGCGAGGCTTGGCCGGGGGGAGGTTGGCCGACTCTCTTGTCGACCCGCATGAAGTAAGCTTCCTCGCCGAGCTTGGCGATGACCTCTCCGGCCCGTATGCCCCGAGCCTCGCCGTGCGATCGCCGTGATCGACATGAGGCAATCGCTCGAGAGTGGTGTGAACTCGCTCTCGACCGCCGAGAGCTTCCGCAAGGTTGCGGATGGGGAGGTTGTCTCCGAGCCGCCGGCGTCGTTCGTTGCGCTTCCCTGTTACGTTCGCGCCGGCGTCCCTCGCGGGCGTCGGCCTCGTCCGCGGGGGCCTCGGCAGACAGCTCGTCTGCGGAGATGTCCTCCAAGTACTTGTCTGCGGCCGTGCCTGAGGTTCCCGGGGTGTCGCCGGCAGCCATGAAGACTTGACGGTCGGGGGTACCCAAGCTTGGCTCGAAGGCGCCACCTCGCCTGGTGCGCTAGAGTCGCCTTGGGCTAGTGGTGTTCCCTCCGGAACGGTAGCGAGTCGATGTAGGCGACGTAGCGTGAGTCCCCCGTTGTCGGCTCGGCGGGTTTGCGGTCCGGCCGCAGACGTATCTTCCCGCCGGTGTCGATCTTATAACCGGCCGGAGGCCGGCCCCGACAAGGGAAGCTCGGAGGAGTTGTCTTCGGACTCGGGCTCCTCGGGGGTCCGACCCGAAGTCGAACTCGTAGTCCGGGTTCGAGTAGAACTCGGAGAGAGGGTCGGGAGTCCGAGACGCGGTTGGAGACGGCGTCGGAGTCCGAGTTGTACTCGATTACGGGCTCCTTGCCGGCCCGTCGTGGCGTAGAAGCCTCCGTGCGGGCCCCGCCGGGGAACGCGAGGGCCACGCACGGGCGCCGACGTGGAGAGGGGACCGCCTGCGATGGCCGAGGAGCCGGCTCGCATGCGATGGCCCATGGCGACGTCGGGTTCGAGTTGGAGATGGACTCGAGCTCGAAGTCGCCGTGGAGGTTGGAGAGCGAAATTTCGCCGAACTTGCCGGCGAGCTTGCCCGTGACAACTTCGGGAAGCGTCACAAGGCGTCGTCCTCGAGTCGGGTTGCATGATCAAGCGGCGCCGGAAAGAGCCCGCGCCATCGCCAGCGGCACCCAAGCCCCGAAGACGAAGGTGTCGCCACGGTTGAAGGCGACGGTTGGCTTGATGTGAACGGAGGCCGTCGAGTTCGCCATGTGATCTCGAGCGAGACCCCCTACCTGGCGCGCCAGCTGTCGGTGTTTTGGACCGGCAACCTACTACGGGGAGTACCCGAAGTAGATGAATGTGACTCGCCGAGATCGGTAACTCGAAGGAAGAGGCACGCGACACACAATTTAGACAGGGTTCGGGCCGCGAGGTGCGTAATACCCTACGTCCTGTATGCTGCGTAGCTCTGGATTGATAGGGCACGGTTACAAGATGGTGCAACGGTGCGCCGTGAGTTGAGATCGGATGATGCGAGGTTAGGTGATCCCGGGATCGGTCCCTCGCCTCGCCTTATATAGTCCGGGGAGGCGGGGGTTACAAGTCGGAGTAGGGAAGGAGTACTAGTCGAGTACGTCTAGGAGACCTCTATACGGTGCGGAACGTGTACGAGCCTTAACCGAGTACTACCTCGTGTCTGTCCTTGTGCTCCACGCCTTCGGGTGCCGTGTAGCGCAAGTCGGGTAGTCCCGGGGGCCCACAGAGTAGTCGGTCCCGGTACCCACCGAGGTAGTGGGCCCATGGAGGTCCATACGACGGGGGGTGGTGCACCGGTACCCCCACGAAATTATGTGGTGCCCAACGCTAACTTCGCGGAGCCCTACGCACAATATCCCCAACCACAAAAAAGCATGGCCATAATTGGAGGGTATGTTGCAAGAAACGCCCAAAACGTCGCAGCCATCCAAGCCAACGCGGCTCAACTTGGTGAGGGCAATGCAAATATTGCCTATGAGCTTGGACGCCTTCACCTAGTGGAGCCGAATCAATTTGTCGGAGGGAATGTCCAACCGTACTACGAGCAAGGGTATTACTATCAAGATCATCAACACCAACCACCGGTGGAGGACTAGAAAGATTGAGGAACTTTAGTTTTCTTTTCTTTTTTCTTTCTCTGTAATTTTCAGCTTTTGTTTATGTGTGTTTGCGTAATATTTTCTGTTTAAATTTCAGCAAGTGTGTTTGTTTATTTTCAGTTTGTATTTCAACTTGATTTCACCATTAATAAAGACACCACTTTGATTATATCATTGGAAAAGTTACAAAAATTTGTGCCATGATGATATATGATTATAATTGCCGCTTTGTTTATCTTTGTAATTGATTTATGCATGTTTAAGCTAGTGCTCTCTTAAAATACGAATCTGAATTTATTTAAATGCTAGCTTAATCTTTAGCGGAGGTTATGATGAAAATAAAGACCCATAGTGTTTTATGTGCTCTCAAGTTATGAATAGATTAAAGATGTCTTTTATGCTCAAAAATATCGCTAACCTTGTCATAAATATCACTTGTGTGTTGCTCAACCTATCCAAAGCCTAATATATATTTGAGTGCATAAACCTTAGTGTACAAGATTTATTTTTGAGTGAGTTATTGCAGGCCATGATTTCTCCGGCCCGAGACAAAGAATTTGGTCATTCCTTTTTTGCGTATCTATCTTTTTGCTAGCCTTTTATCCGTGCATTGTGTATTCCGCATCGGAGATCTCACAAACCTCGCCGGATATCCACCCTTAAAACCAAATATCATCTTTTGTGTCTACCTCCTTGACCACAACCTATTGTTGAGAATGGATCATCAATTCAAGGAAGATCACAAGACGGTGCCAACATTGAAGAATTCAAGTATCTCTCCAAGGAAATATATTTCCGGTACCTACCTTATTTATCGCTTCTTCGCTCGAGGACGAGCAACGTCTAAGCATGGGGGAGGAGGTAGGTGTCGGTGTTTTAGACCGACAACCTACTAAGGGGAGTACCCGAAGTAGATGAATGTGACTCGCCGAGATCGGTAACTCGAAGGAAGAGACACGTGGCACACAATTTAGACAGGTTCGGGCCGCGAGGTGCGTAATACCCTACGTCCTGTATGCTGCATAGCTCTGGATTGATTGGGTACAATTACAGGATATGCAATGGTACGCTGTGAGATGAGGTTGGATGCTAGAGAAAGGTCCCTGCCTCGCATTATATAGTCCGGGAGGCAGGGTTACAAGTCGGAGTAGGGAGAGAATACTAGTCGAGTACGTCTAGGAGTCCTCCATACAGTGCGGAACATGTACAGCTCCCTAACCGAGTACTACTCCTGTGTAGTCCTAGTGCTCCACGCCTTCGGGTGCTATGTAGCGCAAGCCGGTAGTCCTGGGGGCCCACCGAGTAGTCGGTCCCCGGTACCCACCGAGGTAGTGGGCCCGGGGAGGTCCATACGACAAGCCCCCGAGTACTTTGTAGTCGAGAAGGATAGCTTCAAGTAGTCTTGACGGCCTTAACGAGTAGTCCTCAAGCGTCCCTGAGTGCTACAAGTCAAAAGTCCTCAAGAGTAGTCGAAGCATCCCGAGGCTGGAATGTACTCCAGCTGATGTTTGAGCAATCCTGAAGTCTTCTCGAGTAGTCCCAAGCGTCCTCGAGTACTGCTTTTGAAGGTCTTCAAAAATGCCCGTCTTGTCTTGAAGCCGGAGCTGATATGGAGGTGCGATTGCAAAATCGCACTCCATATGGAGTAGCCCCCGAGCCTTAGGTTGAGTTGTAGACTCTGGCTGAGGGTCCATCTGAAGTCTTGGCAAGAAAATCCCGAAAAATCCGGAGAGAAAAAACCGAAGGACACGTGGCACGGAGCCCCCGAGCCTTGAGTCGAGTACTTCCTCTCGAATTGAAGGGTCATCTTGAAAAAATGTGTCCCGAAATGCTCTTGAGACTAGTCGCTTCCTAGGTAGTCGAGTAGAAGTAGCCGAGCCCCCGAGGCGAGGCGCGTCGACTAGTAGAATACGAAGGGTCACGCGAGCCGCCGAGTCGACCGCGCGTGGACTTAGCCATTCGGTCGTTGCGGAGCCGGTTTGACTTATAAATAGAGGCCAAAACCCTTAGGGTTTTCACCCATTCGAGCCGTAGCCATTCCGCTTCCATCCGAAGTAGATCCGCTCCCCGGCGCACGCCGCCGCCGTAGTAGATCCAAGTGCGCCGCCACCCAAAGCTTGTAGGGTAGCCCCCCGAGCGGATGCGCGTGAAGACGCTTTGTTCTTGGAGAATGAAGCCGTCACCGTCCAAGTCGTCGAAAGCCGCCGGGAAGAAGAGGGGCCGCGAAGAGGCCGCCGCGGCCGCCACCGGAGTAGCGCCGCCCATGTCTCCACCGGCGGCTGATCCAAGCCGCGAGTGGAAGAAGTCCAAAGTGAAGACGGAGGATCTGTTGGCTCTCCGAACGGCGGGTTCATCCGGGAGAAGGAGGTCGACATGTGGAGGGCCGCTCGCCGGAGATCCATATCCAATGGAGAAGGCCGAAGACGAGATTCCAATGTTCGCGCGGTTTGTGGAGCGCGGGCTTGCGCTCCCGCCGCGATTTCTTCAAAGGGCTGCTCGGGTACTACGGGATCGAGTACCCCGAATCGCGAACCCCAACGGCATCTTCCACACCGCAGTCTTCATGCACTTCGCGAGGCATTCCTCGGAATCAAGCCTCATTGGGTTCTTTTCCGAAGTTCTTCCGCGTCAAGCCGCGACCAAGTGCCACCAACCCAAGGGTAGTCGGAGGAGCCGCATCCGGTTGAGAGAAGACGCCGCGGAGCAATATCCGGCGTACAAGCTTGTTGATTCCAACACCGATTGGAAGACCGGAGCCAAGCGGGAGGCGGCCCGGGCACCGCGAGTGGTGGAACACGGAGCCCACCATGCGGGGAGGGGATCCGGCTTCTCGAGCCGCTAGCACGCATCAAGGTGCTCGGGGAAGCGGGACCGAGGGCCGAGCACGTGGCCTTCGGTTCATGAAGCGGAGGGTGCGGCCGTTGATGGCTCGAGACACCTTGGGCTTCGAGTACACCGGCGACGACGACACGTCCCGGATGCCGGCGGCGAGCCGGGACGACGAGCCGACATCGTCGAGAGGCCGTCGCGGAACTTCAAGGATATGCCGCCGTACACGGCGTGCCCCGTCCAAGAGTACTCGCCGCGCGCCCGCCAAAGGAGGTGAGTACTCGTACTCCCTTAGTCGAGTAGTCATTGCTTGGTGTAGACTTGCTAACGTCTTCGTGTCTTGCAGGATGACTTGAAGAAGTTCATCTCCGAGCCGAAGCCGCCCCCAAGTGGGATCGAGATCCCAAAGGGAGGGAAGGCGAAAGAGCGGCGAGAAGTCGGTGAAGGCGATGACACCGTCGTCGTGGAGGACACCTCCGACGATGATGATGACGACGACGACGAGACACTGCAGGACCGTTTCCAGTTGCGGTCGAGGTTTAGCCGTCCAGGCTTACCTCATGTTCCTCTGGTACAAGACCCCTCGACTAGCCCGGGAGGCTAGCTCGGGCCGCGCCGCCACGGAAGCCGCGCAACCCCGCCGGGGAAGCGGGTGGCGAAGAAGCTTAAGGTCTCGCAGACCACGCCTCGGGAGGTAAGATATCTTGACTAGAGTAGTCGAGTACCCATCGCACGAGTACCCTTGCCGATGAGTAGTCTTCCTTGTATGCGGGAGTTGCCGCCCGCGAGCCCGTCGAGGAGGGCGACGAAGGCGGATGGGACACGGGGGGGGGAGCCAGCCGGAAGTCGTAGTCCGGCCCCCACTGTCGAGGAGCTCTTGGCGCAGCTGGGGCGCCAGCCCCCTGCTCCACAGGGAGCACAGAGCCTGTAGCCGCCGCCGTTGAAGAGGTGGTGGCTTCAGGAACGCAAGAGGGCACTGCGCCGGCCGCCGTTGCTGCAGAAGAGGCGGTGGCCGCAGGGACGCAGGAGGAGGCGCCCGCCGAGGGTGGACTGGTCGATATCGCCAGCATCCTTGGCGCCCCGGCTGTGACAATAGTCCGGCCGAACTTGTAAGTACCACATCTTCGCGAGTAGTACGTGTTGTAGTAGTCGAGGTTGACCGACGATCAATTGTGTGTGTTTGCGGGGAAATCCACGGATCCGTCCCGGGAGGGGGGATGAACCCTCTTCGGCGGTGGCGGAGGAAGTCGTGCCGCCCGCCGAGGAGTCCGCTCCCGGCTTCCCGGGCGGTGCCGAGCCGCCGGCCGCCGAAGCATCGGCTATGCGGAGGCCGGCGTAGTCGAAGGTGAGTACTCTTCGAAGCCGTGGGGCTCCTTGAGGAGTAGTTGTAGTTGCCGATGCACTTGTCTCCTCTTTTGACGGGCGGCGGGGCCGAGGGTAGTGACATCCCCGCGGGGGTGTCGATGCGAGAGTCGACACCGAGAGGCCCGGAGGGCTGCGGGGAGGAGCCCCCGAGCCGTGGAAGAAGTCGTCGAGGAGGCCGCCGTGGCGGCCGGGGAGAGGGGGTCACCACGTCGCCGAGAGATCGCTCGGGAGGTGGCTATCCGCTCCCCGGAGATCCGGAGACGCGAGCCCATCCGCTGCGCGCCGATGACGGAAGCCACCGCGAGTACTCGCGGCGGGATAGAGCCGCTCGCGGATGATCTTGTCGAGCTGCGACGGTGGCGAAGCACCCGGAGGCGATCCGCCGGGCCGAGCAGTGGATGAAGGTCGATGGCCGTAGCTTCTGAGTAATCAATCCTCTATTGTTGAGTACTCGTTTGACTTGAGTTGTCTATGCAGGACGTTGCGGAGAGGTCCCGCGACAAGTCCAACATGCTGCAAGGTTATGGTGATGCGGTGCTCTGGGCAGAGGCGTTGGAAGAGCAACTTGTGAAGTCGCGGAAGCACGCGGCTGCCATGCAATCGAAGCTCGACGCCGCCTTCGCCAAATACCACAACAACGTACAGGAGTTGCAGGCGAAGGGCGACAACTTGGTGCGGAAGAATAAGGGCCTCCGCAACAAGAACAAAGGTATGCCGCTGAACTTGTCGGGTACTTGATGAGGTCAAGAAGTCTCTGACCCGCTGTTGTGTTGTTGTGTTACAAAGCTTGAGGGGCAGGTGGAGCAGCTGAAGTCTTTGGAGACGAGCATGAAGAATCTCTTCTACCGGGAGCAAGAAGCCCGCCAGGTACTCGAGCTCGACTACAAAGAACTTGCCTTCGAGTGCGAGAAGCATATGGAGCTCCGGATTGCCTCGACCGCGATCTCGTCAAGCTGCTACAAATCCTTGCGAAGTTGAATGAAGACCGCGAGGCACCGCGAGCCCAGTCGAAGGAGCTTGAGGAAGCCACTGCTGCCGATCGCAAGGCTCTTGGTGCCGCACCGGGCGGCCCCAAGATTGCTCCACCGGTGGATCGCCTCGGGGAAGCTCCAAGCCGGGCCGGCGGCCTACGTGAAGCACATGGCGAGGTCGATCCCAAGACAGGTCTTGGCCTTCATGAAGTCGTACTTCCCGAAGGCCCGGTGGAAGTAGTCGGCGGCGGAGTAGCCGCCAAGCGTATCGATGAGCAAGACGCGAGCCGCTGGAGCGAGATGGCTCCCATCGCGGAGCAAGTAGCCGAGAAGCTTAACCTCCGGTAGCCCCGTAATAGATAGCTAGTAGCTAGGATTGTACAAAAAACAATTGTAATGAATTGCTTAAGTATCAATGAAAGAGAATTTCCGGCAATGAGTACTCGTAGCCGTGATCTCGCAGTGCGGAGCCCCATCGTGGAGTGGATGCGAGTAGTCGTACTCGGCGATAGTGGTCCCGTTGTAGGGAGTAGACGATAAAGAAGTTGATGAACGATCATACTTTATTACCGAAGAAGTACACCGGATGGCCAGGGCCGTAGTTTACAGAGTAGTCGCTTGGACCCGAAGGCCACTTACAGCAGTAGATCCGTAGGTAGCCGTGTAGGCTGGATCGTAGATCCGTAGGTAGCCGCGGAGGCTGGATCTTGGAGTGTGGTCTCTCAGTAGACCGCTGCTAGAGTCCTTGACGCTCGTCGCAGCCCAGGGTCCGTAGGTAGCCATGTAGGCTGGAGCCTGGAGAGGAGAAGTCCGGAGACTGGAGCCAGGACCCGGAGGCCGCTTACGGCGGTGGGGTGTTGGTGTAGTCGTGTAGACTTGAACCCCGGAGTAGTTGTGTAGACTAGGCGTAGAACCGACAGAGTTGGTCGACGTTCCACGAGTTGTTGATGTCTTTGCCTTCAAGTGTTTGGAGGCGGTACGAGCCCCCGCCCGGTCACCTTTGCGACGGTGAAGGGACCTTCCCGGGGGGGACCGAGCTTGTGTAGTCCTTCCGTGTTCTCGGATACGGCGGAGGACGAGATCACCAACGTTGAAGGAGCGTTCCTTGACGTTGCGATCATGGTAGCGTCGGATACCCTCTAGGTACCTTGCCGACCGGACGAGGGCGGCGCGGCCGAGCTTCTTCGAGGCCGTCGATGTCAACTCGTCCGTCGTCTGTCTTCCGAGACGCCTTCGTCGTAGTGCTCCACCGCCGGCGAGTTCCATATGACGTCGGCAGGGAGGATTGCTTCGGAGCCATAGACCAGGAAGTAGGGGGATTGCCCCGTTGGCTTGGATGGCTGAGTCCGTAGCCCCCAGAGTGCGTTGGGTAGTTCCTTGATCCACTTGCCCCCTTTGGAGTTAGCAGCGTCATGTAGCCACTTCTTGAGAGCGTCGAGCACCATCCCATTGGCGCGCTTGACTTGTTCGTTGGCCCGTGGATGGGCAACTGAGATGTATCGGCCGTCGATCCCGCTGTTCTCGCAGTACTCCCAGAACTGGTGGTTGTTGAAGTTGGAGCCCAGGTCTGTGATGATGCGGTGGGGTAGTCCGTAGCGATGTACGAGTTCATCCAAGAAGTCGAGTACTCTGTCGACCTTGGGGCATGTAACCGGCTTGACCTCAATCCACTTGGTGAACTTGTCGATAGCCACCAGCACCTCGTTGAATCCTCCGGCGCGGTTGGCGGTGGTCCAATCATGTCGAGCCCCCGGCAAGCAAAGGGCCGGGGTTGGCGGTATGGTGACTAGCTTGTAGGCCGGGACGTGTTGTCGCTTGGCGAAGTATTGACATCCTTGGCACCTCCTGACGAGTTCTTCGGCATCGCCCAGAGCTGTGGGCCAGTAGAAAGCTCGCCGGAAGGCTTTGCTGACCAGCGTGCGTGAGGACGCGTGGTTGCCGCAGACGCCCTTGTGGATCTCCTCCAAGATGTCCTTGCCTTCTTCACGAGGGACGCACTTCATGAGTACTCCGGAAGATGCGCCCCGCTTGTAAAGCTTGTCTCCGACGAGGACGTAGGACTTGGCGCGGCGGACGAGCCGCTCGGCCCGAGTTCTTGTCGGAGGGGACCTTCGCTCGCTGAGGTAGTCGATGAAGGGTTGCCTCCGGTCCACGTCGATCATCATGACCTCCCGCGCCCAGTGGTTGATGGGGGGCCGGGACGATGGTCGGTGGCACCGGCTCCGGGATGGATGGCGCGTGAAGCTCGTGAACGAAGACGCCCGCTGGTACTTGAGCGCGGGTGGATCCAAGCTTCGAGAGGACGTCCGCTGCAACGTTGTTGTCGCGAACGATGTGGTGGAACTCGAGACCATAGAACTTGTTCTCGAGCTTGCGGACTTCTAGACAGTAGGCGTCCATGTTCTCCTTGTTGCGGTCCCAGGACTTGTTGACTTGGTTGATGACCACTGCGGAGTCGCCGTAGACTAGTAGCCGCTTGATGCCCAATGAAGCCGCGAGGCGGAGCCCGTGTAGGAGAGCTTCGTACTCGGCTTCGTTGTTTGAGACCTTCCGGAAGATGCGGGACGTACTTGAGTTGTTCGCCCATTGGAGAGATCGGGAGTACCCCCGCACCCGCGCCCTCGAGGTTGAGTGAGACGTCAAAGTACATCACCCAATGCTCGGTCGCGCGGTGGGAGTGGGTAGGCGGTTCTCCCGCCACTCTGCCATGAAGTCAACTAGTGCCTGCGACTTGATGGCTGTGCGTGGCTTGAAGTCGATAGTGAGGGCGCCGAGCTCGACAGCCCACTTGGAGATTTTTCCAGTAGCATCTTGGTTCCGTAGGATGTCACCGAGCGGGTAGTCGGTGACGACGGAAATCGAGTACTGCTGGAAGTAGTGTCATAGCATCCGCGAGGTGATGAGTACCGCGTACGCAGCTTCACGCACGGGCCGATAGCGGGCCTTGGACTCGATAGAACCTCGCCGACGAAGTAGACCGGACGCCGGACCGGGTAGGCGTGGCCGTCTTCATGCCGCTCGACAATGACGGCGGTACGGACCCACGTGAGTAGTCGCGGCGAGGTAGAGCAAGAGTCGCTCGCCCTTGTGAGGAGCCGTGAGGATCGGTGGCTTCGATAGGAAGTCCTTGAGCCGGGCAAGGGCTTGATCCGCCTCCGGAGTCCACACGAACTTCTCTTGATGCTTGAGTAGTTTGAAGAAGGGGAGTCCCCGTTCTCCTAGCCTCGAGATGAATCGTTCGGCGCCGCCATGCACCCCTGTCGGCACGGACATCTTTGATGCTCGTGGGAGCTCGCATGCCGGTGATGGAGGAGATCTTCTCGGGGGTTGGCTTCGATGCCGCGCTGGCTGATGATGAAGCCGAGTAGTTTGCCTGAAGGTACGCCGAAGACGCACTTGTTTGGGTTGAGCTTCCCGGCGGTACTCGCGCAAGGTGATGCGAAGGTCTCTTCAAGGTCGTCGATGAGGGTACTGGAGTTTCTGGTCTTGACGACCACGTCATCCACGTAGGCCTCGACGTTCTTGTTGAGCCGCCTCTTGAAGCGGTGCATGGATAGGTCGTTGGTAGGTAGCGCGGCGTTCTTCAACCCGAAGGACATGGTCGTGTAGCAAGACGCGCCAAACGGGGTGATGAACGCGGTCTTCTCCTCGGCCTTCTTCCTTGATCGCGATCTAGTGGTACCGGAGTAGCGATCGAAGAAGCAGAAGCAGGTCGCGGCCCGTCGTGGAGTCGATGACTTGATCAATCCGCGGCAACCCGAAGGGGTCCTTGGGGCAGTGCTTGTTGAGGTCGGTGTAGTCGACGCACATCCTCCACTTGTTCGAGTTCTTCTTGCGGACGAGGACGGGGTTGGCGAGCCACTCAAGATGAAAGACTTCTCTGATGAAGCCAGCCGCGAGTAGTTTGGCGAGTTCCTTCTTGATGGCGTCCCGTCTGTCATCGGCAAAGCGTCGGAGGTGTTGTCGCTTGGGGGTGGCCTTAGGATCGACGTTGAGGCGGTGCTCAATCGGCTCCCCGGGCACTCCTTGCATGTTCGCCGGCTTCCACGCGAAGATGTCGCGGTTAGCCCGAAGGAAGCCGATGAGCGCGTCTTCCTATTTGGGGTCGAGGCCTGCCCCGATGGTGGTGGTCTTGCCGGGATCGCCGTTCCAAGGTCGATCGTCTTGACGAGTACCTCCTCGGGTGGGCGAGGCTTGTTGGTGCTGCCGGACTTCTGCGGGATGTCGAGTTCACTTGTGGCAAGCTTCTTCGACGCCGTGTAGACCTCCATCATCGCGTTGGGTACTTGATTTGTCGAGGCGATCTCCACGGCTTCTGTGTCGCAGTCGTGGGAGATCTTCAGGTCCCTTTGGAGGGAGAGTACACCGGCTGGGCTTGGCATCTTGAGTACCAAGTAGGTGTAGTGGGGCACCGCCATGAACTTGGCGATGGCCGGTCTGCCGAGGATGGCGTGGTAGGAAGTCTCGAAGTCCGCGACCTCGAACTTGATGTACTCGGTATGATAGTTGTCCCGAGATGCCCCGAATGTGATCGCGGGACCACTGAGCCCAGTGGAATAGCCGCGTTGCCGGGGACGATGCCGTAGAAGGGCATGTTGCTCTTGGTGAGCATGTGAGTGATGTCGAGCTTCATTTTCTTCAAGGTCTTGGTGAAGAGGATGTTGAGCCCACTTCCACCGTCGATGAGCACCTTGTTGAGTTTGGAGCCCGCCACCGTTGGCTTCAGGACGAGGGGGAACCGTCCTGGTTCAGAGAAGCTGGTCCATTGATCCGCGCGGGAGAAGGTGATGGGTACCTCCGACCACCTGAGAGGGGTCATGACCGCTGGCTCAATGGACATTACTTCACGACGGGTAGCCTTCTGCTCCCGCCTGCTGGGCAATCCGCCGAAGAGGACGTTGACGGTCTTCTCAGGTTCTTGGAAGTCGTTGTTGTCGCCGTCCTTCTTCTTGCCCTTTTGGTCGTGAGGGTGCGGTGGCTCCGACGCCTCCTTGAGTGCATGCCTGAGCTGGTAGCACTGTTCGGTGGTGTGGTTGCCGTTTGGATGCCACGAGCACTTCTCCTTCAGCAGGTCTTTGAAACCGCCAGAGTTCTTCTTCGAGTCCCCTTTCGCAGGGCGCTGGATAGCCGCGACGGTGTTGTCTGGCTTGCGCTTGCGGTTGGGACCCGAGTAGTAGTAGTAGAAGTTGTTGTTGTTGCGACCGCCCTGGTTCGCGTTGCTGCCGCTGCCGCCGCCCTGGTTCTGCTTGGTCTTGCCACGGATGGCGTCGTACTTGGCGTTGGCTTTATCTTCTTCATCCGCCCAGGACGTGATCATGTCCTTGAGGTGGGGGATGGACCTGGGACGGCGACGACCGAAGTCTTCGAAGGTGCGGCGGTGGTAGAGGCCGTCTTGGAAGAGGTCGATGACCTCCTTGTCAGTGACGTCGACGACGGTAGCGCGCTTGTCGAAAAAGCGGCGCATGTACTTGCGGAGGGTCTCGCCTTGTTCCTGCTTGATCATGGCCAGGTCCATGCGAGTACCCGATCGGCCCATGGCGCCCGCGAAGTTGCTTGTGAACCTGCTCCTTCGGTTGGTCCCACTTGTCGATCGAGTGCTTATCCGGCGACTCGAGCCAAGTGAGTGGTGCTTGGTCCAAGCGAAGGGGAAGTAAAGGCACTTGGTGTCGCCGTTGCCGCCGGCGTTCTCGATGGAGAGGGCGTAGCATCCGAGCCACCGGATGGGATCCGCTTCGCATCGTACTTGGTGATCCCCAAAGGCTTGAATTTGTCGAGGAGGAGCAAGTTGCGAAGTCGAGGTGAGAAGGCGGGGAAGCCGTCGCCCTCGACCGAGGTGGTCGACTTCTTCCGCCGTAGCTCTTCAATCTTCTGGCGAGCGTCGTAGCCGCCTGCGAGGCGCCGGAGGCGTGGTCGTTCGCGTGGCCTCGGCCGCCGCGGGCGCCGCCGCCTCCCGGCCCTCCCGTTGGCCCCATGATTGGAGCCGCCGCCGTCGGCCGCCGCCGCCGTCGGGATCGTTGCCGCCGCCGCCGGCCGGAGCGCGGTGAGGGACGACTTCTCGGTTGTCGTGATCGCGCGGTGAAGGTTCGCCGGCGTTGGAGCGACGGCGGTTTGGCTCGGGCGGGAGCTCGGCTCGAGTACGGTTGGGACCGTTGTTGGCGCCGCGACTAGTAGCTTCGTTGTCGCGGGGTCCGGCCGGAGGAGGCTCGGTTGACTCGTTGTCGACCCGCATGAAGTAGGCTTCTTCGGCCGAGCTTGGCGATGACCTCTCCCGGCACGTATGCCCCGAGCACGTCGCGCGATCGCTGTGATCGACATGAGGCACTGCTCGGGGGTAGTGTGTACTCTGCTCTCGACCGCCTCGAGAGCTTCCGCAAGGTTGCGGACGGGAAAGTTGTCGCGGAGGCGTCGACGACGTTCGTTGCGTTTCCGGTTGCGTTCACGTCGAGCGTCTCTGTCTGCCGGAGTCTCGTTTGGTGGAGCATCGGCAGAGAGCTCGTCGGAGGAGATGTCCTCCAGGTACTTGTCCTGAGCCGTGCCTGAAGGCCCTGGGGTGTCGCCGGCAGCCATGAAGACTTGGCGATCGGGAGTGCCAAGGCCGGACTCGGAGGGTTCCACCTCAGTTGGTGTACTTGAGTCAGCCCGAGCTAGGGGTGTTCCCTCTTGGAACGGTAGCGAGTCGATGTAGGCGACGTAGCGTGAGTCTCCCCTTATCAGGTCGGCGGGCTTGCGGTGCGGCCGCAGACGTATCTTCCAGCCGGTGTGGATGCTATAACCGGCCCGCAGGCCGGCCCCGACAAAAAGAAGCTCAGTGGAGTTGTCCTCGGACTCGGGCTCCTCAGGGTCCGACCCGAAGTCGAACTCGTAGTCCGGGTTCGAGTAGAACTCGGAGAGGGGGTTGGAGTCCGGAGCGCGATCGGGGGTGGCGTCGGAGTCCGAGCCGTACTCGGGCACGGGCTCCTTGCCGCCGGCGCGGAGGGGGGAGCCCCCCGTGCGGGCCGGCCGAGGATGCGGGGGCCACGCGCGGAGCTCTTGCGGGGGTGAGGGGACCGCCGCGATGGATGAGCAGCCGGCTCGCATGCGATAGCCCATGGCGATGTCGAGTCTGAGTTGGAAGTGGACTCGAGCTCGAAGTCAGCGTGGTGGTCGAAGAGCGAAATTTCGCCGAATTTGCCGGCGAGTTCGCCCGTGACGGCTTCTGGAAGCGTCACGAGGCCAGTCTTCGGGTTGGGCGGCATGGTGAGGCGGCGCTGGAAGGAACCCGCGCCGTCTGCGGTGCAGACCCAGGCGCCGAACACTTAGGTGTCACCGTGGTTGAAAGCGACGGTTGGCTTGAAGCGCGACGAGAGCCGTCGAGTTCGCCATGTGATCTCGGGCGAGAGTCCCTACGGCGCGCCGGTGTCGGTGTTTTAGACCGGCAACCTACTAAGAGGAGTACCCGAAGTAGATAAATGTGACTCGCCGAGATCGGTAACTCGAAGGAAGAGACACGTGGCACACAATTTAGACGGGTTCGGGCCGCGAGGTGCGTAATACCCTACGTCCTGTATGTTGCGTAGCTACGGATTGATTGGGTACAATTACGGGATATGCAATGGTACGCCGTGAGATGAGGTTGGATGCTAGAGAAAGGTCCTGCCTCGCCTTATATAGTCGGGAGGCGGGGGTTACAAGTCGGAGTAGGGGAGAGAGTACTAGTCGAGTACGTCTAGGAGTCCTCCATACGGTGCGGAACATGTACGGCTCCCTAACCGAGTACTACTACCGTGTATTCCTTGTGCTCCACGCCTTCGGGTGCTATTTAGCGCAAGCCGGGGTAGTCCCGGGGGCCCACCGAGTAGTCGGTCCCGGTACCCACCGAGGTAGTGGGCCCGGGGGAGGTCCATACGACAGTAGGTACGATGCAATCTTAGAGTTCAAAGGGGAGTATTTAAAAAAAAAGGAGAAGAGAAAGAAAGTTCAAAGGCGGTATACGGGACTTCCAAGGCGAAAGTCTCACAAGAAAAAAATGAATGAATGAAAGAAAGAAAGAAAGAAAAGAAGGATAAATATGAGAAAGAAAAAAAAATAATAATATATGAGCATGCGTAAAGTGAACTCCCCGGTTCTCTAAAAGGGCTTTCAAGGCTTCAAGTTTAAAAGATCCATTCTCATTTTCCGGCCATGTGCAATCCGATAACGAGGACTTCCTTTGTGCCTCGGGATCACTCTTTGCCATTTGCACATGTCCACTCATCTAAAGTGTGCGTATTTTTCTCTTTCCCCTCCTTGATTTAACATTATTTTCCAATGACCTTTTTGATGAGTCTCGGTAAGACCATGAGAAGCTTGTCTTGTTTTGACAACACCTCATTTATAAAATCTTGTTAGGACTAAACTTTCCCAAAAGCTCCATATAAAGCCTACCACACATATATGTTATGAGAGGGAAAGGTGCGGAATATATAGGCTTGAGAGACAAGTGAGTTGAGAGTTCATGAGCAATATACAAGATGATTTAAATTTGTGAACTTGGTTTAGCTTTTCTTTATCTCGTTCTTTATTTCAAAAATTCGAGATCTATTTAAACTTTGTGAGCATGTTAATACTCGTGGGATAAGCTTAGTAAGAATCTACCCTCCGTAGAGATGAAGGCTAGTACATTATGGAACTTTAATGAATTAAAATTTTGAGAGCATTATGTTTTCTCATGTATGATCAAGTGCAAGGCATAAACATTGTTTGGCAACGATGATATCCATCGAAGGCTTACTCGAGGACGAGCAAGGTTTAAGCATGGGGGAGATGTTGACGGTGAAAATCCGTCAACCTAGCCATGAGTTTACCTTCGGTGTTGGCATAAGTTTTATACCTTATCCATTGGTACTAACCCCCGTGGTATAACAAGTTCACGTGTGCATGTCGGTTTTGGAGTTTAGTGTTTATGCGGGGTTTTGGCGTTGAAAGCAAGACTTTCGGGATAAGTTCATCAAGCACCTTATGACAAGACCTTGAAGCCCCGTACAAGTCATGCAATGAAGCAAACTTAACTCCAAGAAACCGGGGACTTGATCCGAGAAGACGACAATCTCCGAGGACCCGACCGAGAAAAGTCTCGAATCTTGCAAGACAAGGAGTTATGCCCAATTCGGAGAGAAACCGACGACATGGACCTACATGCGAAGGGGGGGAAACATCCGGGAAGCAAGGGAACCGACGTAGAGCAAAGGAGGCCTCGGGGGCCGGGCCTGGATGGGCCCGTGCCGGCCGGCCCATCCTCGTCCGGGGCCCGTTTGCCCCCTCCTTTGCCCTAGCCGCCATTCGGGCTATTGATAGCCCCCCGACCGAGAGCCACGGATCATACAATTCGTCATCGTCCGCCGAGGAGCGAGAGAGAGAGAGGGACACCATCTCGGAGAGGAGAGGGTCGAGCTAGTTGACTAGGGTTTCCCTAGCCGACGTGGGAACCTTGCACGGAAGACCACATCGGAGTTCTCGAGCTAGAAGCAAGATCAAGGAAGGATCTCGGTGGTGATCTTGTGTATGTATCATTGTTATAGTTGAATTATCAAGTTGAATCTTTTCCTAGCGATCAAGTATTTCCTCGAAGATTTCGTTTTTCGATCGGCTTTTCTTATTCCAATTCTATTCTCGAGATAGATTACATGGGGTGTTCTTGTATCCGCGGTGGCTAGAGGTACACGCCGGATCTTCCGAAAGAATCTCGACTTGTCTTTTGACTCGCCTTAGACTCCCCGCATGAGTAGGGATACGTTGTGACAGAACGGGGGTTCCGAAAGGCGGATGTTTTCGGATTTGGACGGGAAACCACGATTTAAAGAGGCTTCTTATAAGATTCGATTTGCTACTTCTTCTCTTGCTTGGAACTTCAACAAAAGGCTTACCCCGATCTCTCTAGATCGGTTTATCTACCCAATCTTACTTTGTTATCTCCGGTCTTTAGTAGATTAGATTAGTTTCATGTCTTTTACCTAGATGCATTAGGGTTTCTTTTACCGAAGATTGGAGTTACTTGGCTTTAATAGATCAACTTTTGCGTCACACATTTGTTCCACGGATTCGATACCTTGGGTTCACTACTCGAGGGAAGAAGGGTCCCTTGACTACGACGGGAGACTTGTCCGCTTGCAAGTCATAAACGAAATTTGATATAACTATTAACCGTCAACAACGACGCGGCCAGGCACGAAGCGACCCAGCCCGACATGGCCCGGCAGACTTTGTGCTCATGCTGGGCGACACTATGGGCTGAGATTATGGCCCAGCACTAGCCCAAGGCTAATTTTTCGGGCTGGGCCGGCCCGAGGCACGACAATAGGCACGATGGGCCATCCGACCCGTGCCAGCCCGCGACCCAACGAGGGTGGCCAACGTCATACATCTGGTCGGCAAGAGAGCAGAGGAGGTGGCGGCGACCGATCTGTTGATTCGGCCGGCGAGGGGGAGGTCGGGAGGAGGTGGCCGGGGGCGAAGGAGGTAGCTGACGCCGTAGATCGACCGGTGAGGAGAAAGAAGAGGAGGTTGTCATCGTGCCGCTGCGCCGGAGGCCGTCGTGCCATGGATGCCGGAGCTCCACCACCGCCGACCGCATCGTCACGCTCGGAGGTCGGAGCTCCCCCATCGTCGCGCCCGGAGCTCCTCCACCACCGCACCACAGATCCGGTTGGCGGTCCTCCTCACCACGGCCATGCAACCTCGATGCGCCGGGAGGGAGAGGTGGAGTCATGACGGAAGAGGGGGCGGTGGCAGGCGGAGGAGTGTGGGAAGGGGCGGCGGACGACTGCAGGGTGGGAGGAGAGGCGATGCTAGGGTTTGGGGGAAAGAAGGGAGCGCCCCTTTATATGTGGTCGGGCCTACTGGGCCACCTGGGCCACGGGCCGTCGTGCCAGCACATGGGCCGCATCAGGCCGACCGATTTCGTGCTGGGCTGGGCCGGCACTATGGGCTGAAGTTGCAGCCCAACACAGCCCATAGTCGTGCTCGTGCCGGCCCAGGCCCGAAATCATCGTGCTGGGTCTGTGCTCGTGTCGGGCCAAAATTTCGTGCTTTGGGCCAACCCATGGGCCTCGTGCTTTTTGGCCATCTATAGCATTAAGTGCGAGGACTAGTTGAGTAAAAATGCTTTGGTGGCCAGGCCGACCGTGTGCAGATCCAAAGAATAGGGAGGTCTCGGCGTAACTTAGACCATCCACACCGGAAACGTTAACCGGTCCCTGGAGGGAAGAAATAAAGTAAAACATCCTGCAACGGCTTCCTGCACGGGGGCGACAAAACCGCGGCGGGCTCCCGTTCCCTTCATACTAGAAG